>AFRD01000214.1:0-55755 GCA_000222875.2 Periglandula ipomoeae IasaF13
AAAGCCACAACAGCCGCCGGCCAATCCCCGCGGCCAGTTGGGAAGTGGACTTAAACTCGTCGACACACAGTTCGCCTCTGATCGAAGCGCGAGTATAAGTTATGATTGACTATCGACCTGACTTGAACTACTCATAAAATTTCATCGTGCAGGTTGCAAGAACAAGCCGGCGGCGATTCGCCCTAGCCTCGTCTGTTAGTGGAGAGTGGCTGGGGTATAAGCGAGCGGAAAGGCTGCAGCGAGCTATAGCTGGCTTCAGCCCCCTCAGTGGTAAGAAGCTGCCTCAAATAATAGAGTCAATAACTGGTTCCCTAGTTAGGTACTCCTTACATACATACCTTGGGTGATATCAGCTTCAGTGTCCGACCTTCGCACTTTGGATAATTCGAGGGCGCACGGCAAAGACTTTACTCCTACGGTTTATTTGTTAGCGGAGCAGCGTCATTGTAACGGGGGAACGGTACTGTTCTTGGGGTAGAACGGGCACAAGGTATTATTCGGCGACTCCTCTATTCCTTTCCTCCAGTTTTGATTCGTGGTTGAAGTTCTTGGTAGTTATTGTTTTTTCTACCTCGTATATTTTTTTTCTCGAATGCAAGCAGCCTCCCTTGTAATTGCAAGGGATGCGTTCCATCTCGTGCCAGAGCACGCTACACTTTTCTCACTTCGTATCTCAAAGACTCCGCTGCTTCCACAATAATATAGACCTGCAGGAATTTTTCCATTTGTCAGTAGTCGACATTCGAGATCTGTCTCTCATGGAGATTACTTGTTAGTCCAAAGAATAGGCGCTAATCGTGCTTCGCGTAGGGCAAGGTTGCAGATCACCTTCTGCCCCAAGATACACTGTCGATCGTAGCCCAGTGTATAAGGCTGAGCGCCGCCGGGGCTCTCCCTTGTCAATGCACCCACACGTCCCGCCACGTGTATATTGTAAGACCTTGCGCATGACATAGGATGATCCTCTCGATGTCGGCGAAACCAAGGCCTCCGAAGCTTTCCCTTGTTTGCCGAGTATTGTGGTACCGAGCTAAGGTCAAGGCATTTTTTCTGGTAAGGTGCTACTTTTAGATGACTCCAATACCCTCTGCTGTCGGTTGACGACAACACCACTGTCCACGGGATATTGTGTTGCCGTCCCTGAGAGAGAGGAGTCTGATGCTGGACTCTGGTCTTTACTAACGTCTGTCAGCAGGTTATGTATATCTGCATAGGATCATAATGAATTTCCTAGCCACCACAAAAAAAGGTATTCAATGGTTGGCTCGATGGGTAAATGGTACCGAGGATTGCCAATGCATGCCACTGTCGCGCTTAAACAACAACCGCCCAAACATCGGTTGCTATCTTTTCTTTTGTTCTGGTTAACTTGCCGCATCTCAGCATCCAGCCAATCGGGCCTGCTCATCACGTAGGACAAATTGACCACAGCAGGCATGACAGTTATTGGCAGGAGCCAATTCCCGATGCCCGTTTAGGCAATTGGTTCTGAAGAGAGAACCTTGAGAGAACATAAAGACAGCACTAGACACCAGACCTATTGGATAATAAGCGCACGAGTAGAGCACAGCAGGAGCCAAGACAGGATATTATTGCATGTCTCGCCATCTATGGAACAAGCGTGCACTGGTCTCGGAGATAGCAAGCAGTATCGATGATCGTCGCCGCTGCACTCTGCATTTTACCGGCATCGTTACATCCTGGTGGATACGCAACTAAGACTAAGCGTTGATGTAAGCACTAGCGCTTACAAGTTTACGAACCGTCCCGTGGTTTTCGGTAGGGTTGTAGCTGCCATTGGCTGGGGTCTTCCATGATGACGATTTCGTGCTTACAGTCCAAATCAAGGCCGAGCGTCGGCAATGGCTTGTCCGAAATTGCCAGGGGAAGCTGTTTAAATGCCGTCCAAATCCCCAATTGGTGACATTCGCCCAGCCTCTGCCGTTGCGCCTCTATGCACTATTCACGTTGCCAAGAGGAAGAATATGTCCCACAATGTAAGTTGCACTACAGACTCATAGCGAGCTCATATCCAAAGAGTCGAGCCTGCTCACACGTCTTCTAGAAGTTAAACTACGACGACTCACCTGAGGTAGCGCCAGACACCCTTCAGGTGTATCATCCTCCGCAACCGCAGCAAACACCATGGTAACAACCTAAGGCAGAGTCGTCACCGTACGGCACCAACTCGACAGTGTTTCCGCCAGAGAAGAAGAGCAGAGGAACGCTTTGTGGATGTTCTGTACTCGTCTTCGTGCTATCGGCCGTCATCGCCGTCCTAGCCATGGCGGTGATTGGATTGGCTGCAGGCACTGGTGTTTCCACCAATAAATACAATGATGCGATGTCCAGACTCGACTCTTTGAGCTCCTCATATTCAGCCCTTCAAGCAACCGCCACGACGGGTTCAAGCTCAGGCTCAGCCACCAAATCTGGTGCCAAACCGACGGCTACGACAAGCTTTTCCGACATCACAAATGGCTGCTCTGACAACCAGGAGACAACGTCGGGAACACTCTACAAATCACAATGTGAGCATATCTCAAAAGAAAAAAAAAAGTGTGTGTTGTGAGCAATTTGGTATTAACTGTGTTCAATCTTCGGTAACGCGATTTACAATGCGACATCATGTATTGTGATCGAAACGCGCCGAATGACCCCCTGTTCTCTCTTTTCACTGCCGACTTCAACGGATGCATGGAGGCTTGCACATTCTGGAACAATTACAACAGCACCAAGGGAGGATGCAAAGCTGTTTCTTTTGTGCCTCCTTGGATCAGCATTGCCAGCGCGGCTTCCGTAAAGGCTCCTGGAGACTGCTACCTGAAGCCTGGACCTCAAACGAAAACAGGTCTTGAAGTATCGAACGCTAAAGACGGGTCGCACGCTGCTATCTTGAACTCTTAAGAGCAGCTCCACTTGATGACTTTTTTTTTGTAAGGAATTGGAGGGTTTCAAAGAGCGAACAAGGCGTTCTCGGTATGCCAAGGTTACACAGCGACAGATTACTTTTAATACAAGACCGGCTTTCGATCATTCAGCAAATGACGGTCTGCTCAATATATTTAATCTTGTTTCCGAACTTGCAACGAGGAACCGCAGCTTCACTTTGTGACCCAGCTAAGTCGTGTCCAAGACTGACCTGGCTAGGATATGAGTTTGCTAAGCACATTAAGCAATCACTGAAAACTACCTCATTGTTATACATAATCTACTGTCTAGACCAGCCTGCTTGGCAGCTTACATTGTTCTTTACCATTCGTTTTAGCCGGGTTAGCTGCCGCGTCATAATCTCATGCTCCTCTACATGCCTGTGCGTGTGCCCTGGTAAACGCCTCACGCGGTAAATAGTTGTTATCGGCAATCTGTGACAGAGTCATCATAAATTGCTCATGTCTAACGGCTGCCATTTCGAATCGAAAAGTTGGCTGATGAAGTAGTTCTCATGATCGTAATCGCTTCGCTGTCTCATATGGGCCCATTCATCCTCTGCTTCCATGGTTAGCGTCAACTACTCTCGCTTATAGCAGTCAAGAAATAACTGACCACTTTGAGACACAACATGCCTAGTGTCATGAATCAGGTGAATTTGTGATTCTTCGAGGCCGAGATCTGCACTTAGGGCCGAGTCGGTGCACGAGGTGGAGAATGGATAATGGCCTCTGGTGTAACAATGGAAATGACCTAGTAGAATATTGGCATCTGTACTTCTGTTAGTATTATCTCTCTGGATATCCTTGCAATTGGTCGTAAGTACCATAACAGTACTGCCTGATCATGTCCTCTCTGATCTATCGCCTTGGATGTTAGCGACTCTCGGACATCTCTGGGGTGCTTCAATCTCGTCAAGTGACAATCTTTTGCACTTACAAACAATTTCTCTTCTCCTTCAACTTTCGTTCTTCTATATTGCGCGATAGAAAGAGTAATATTGTGCAAGAGGATGAAGGTGGTAAAGTAGAGTACCAGCCATGTGTGCTCGTCTTTTTTGTAGAACATGTCTTGAAGTCTCTGCAGCAGGTCATTTCTGAGCGGACCTAAGATATAGCCGACAAGAATAGACTTGATTTGTGACAGGAAAACAGGCATAATAGAGCGCGTCTCCGGTGTGGGCGATGTTTTCTCATCAGCAGCGCTGTCTCCCAATGCGTCCTCCGCCACCGAGAACGGCATGGTGCAGAGTCGACTCGCTGCCCATACTGTGAACACACGGTTCATCAGCTTGAGTACTTCTGGCCGTGCCTCGGAGTTTTTATACAACACGCAGGCTTGGCGGAAAGTTCTGTTGTGGAAGTGGTCGGGTGAGCCTAGGAATAGCCGTAGAGTCTGCCCGGTGACTCTAGGTATGTAGCTAGCAAGGGCTGTCTGCGCAGTCGTAGAGTCTGTCAAGGTATAGTACTCAGCAAGATTAGAGTCGAGATTTATCTGTGGTGAATTTTGCGCCCGCTGAAAGTTACCAAGGCGCAAAATGTGCGCCTGGACAGAGATTTCAATATGCTGGTCGGCCAGTCCTTGCGATATGCGAATGGTCCTTTGCTTAGTCGACCCAGTTTTGATATCACCAGGCCATTGTTGGAAAGGGTTCGAAGTGTCTTCGTCGTCGGGGATGTAAAGCTGTACATCCTTTATCTTGTAACGCAGGCAAGGCAAGCGATTGTTCATCGGACTCGATAGTCTACTACAAGGCAAACATGGATACGTCGCGCCCTTTGGATTGATTTCACACTGCCGGAGAAATTAACAGCTTGGAGAGGTAGTCAGTGCCCAAACTTGGTTATACTCACACGCAGGCGCTGCTTTCTGCATCTCAAACATGACCCAATCTTCCTAGTTCGAGCGGTCTCGTCGCGCAGCAAAGTGCTTTTAAATGGCTTGCGCCCGGTTGGACGTAGGGCATCAACATTGCCGAAAAGTATCGACTCGCTAATCCTGAACGGAACCAAAGAAGGCGAAATACGAGGAACATGTTTCGGTGAATTGTGCCAGACATGGCCGTGTATCGTCCTGGTGGGTATGTTTGCTGTTGGCATCAAACAACCACTTGACGGAGGATTATCTCCCATGCTTTCGGACCCCATTGTGAAGCCCTGGGAATTAGCGGCTGACTGTAGCATGCCTCCTTCAAGGCTGCTCGTCACAGAATTGATGTCTGCCGACACGAGAACGGGCGCCTGAGAGGTGCAATTGTGCATGAACGGCGTGACGACCATACTGGCCACCGCTTGTGAATGTTCCCCCGGAAAGCCTAAATTGAGAGGTCAGTTAAGAATCCTTCTATATGCTTGCTATGCTAGCATTTGGGAGGCCGGGTTACCGTCAGTGACTTTTGAGCACCAATAAGGACCAATAGAGCTCTCCGATTTGGTAGTCTGCACTTGCGGGCCTTGTATGACAGGCGGCAGGTGTTGGTCAGCTGGATATACTGACCAACTATCTGCTTGGAAGGACATAGGGCTGTGGTGTTCGGAAGAGCTAGCTGATGAGTCTCCGTCATGAAGATTACTTGAAAGGAAGCACGCTGTATCATGCAGAGAGTCATGGCTATAGGCATCTAGTCTCGCCTTTTTATAAGTCGGCATTCCATCAAGGCAATCCTGGTCAGTCTCGATAAGCGCCAGTGGTGGGTAATGACATTTACTTTCGTCCATTTCTGCGTCGAGGCGACTCCATATAATTGAAGACGGTCGAATAAGCTTCGGTAGGGTAGTTTTGAGCGAGAAGTAGCCTTTGGTTCCGGATGCACCAGCTGCTCTATGGTTTGCAATCGGCAGCCTCTACAATATAAGGTCAGAAATGAGATTGAGTGGAGGTTTGGACTATTCTCCGCCTGGGCTGTTGGCCATAATTAAAATCTCTTTGTCATTTACCGGCTTTCGATCCAAGCAAGGTCCATGCATGCTTTGTGTCTATTTAGTCCTATCAGATTGGAACTTCGTCACTTGACCCTGTCTCCGTGGCGCTGATGCTGTCTACCCGTCGAGATCTCTACGCACCAACTCCACAACAAGAGCTATTTTCGATCTAGCTCAATAAGACCATCTCAGATACCGATTTTAATCCTACATCCATGAAACCAATGTTTGATTGCCTTGTTCGCCTATGGATCACGGGCCACTCAATGAAAGTAGCTCAGCTACACACAAAGCCAGCGAAGGAGACGCATCAATTTACCGGTCTCAGTACGTCGCAGCACTGTCTTCTCGGGTAGGATGTTCAGCTTCATGCAAGCCACAACTACAGGGTTGGACTAGTCACGAGATATTGACGACTGGTGGCTACCAGTAGAGGTAGCCATGGGTAGTGCACCCATCGTCTTGGCCACCCAGGCCATAATGATATTTGAATATAGATCCCGGCAACCCGCGATGGCACTATCGATCCTTGCTCAACCTTCTTCAGTATCAGGTGAAAGTTATAATTTTGGCTCGTTGCGAGTTCACGATCACATTCGACAGCCACCAGAACACCCAGACAGTGCGCCAAAAGTGCTGGATGCGGATTCTTTTGAAGACATCACTTTGTGACCAGCATCTGGAACTGAACCGCTCATATTGGCAGGGTTTGCCAACCACTGACGGGCTCAAGATCCATTTCCTCAGCGACACGTTCTATTATATTGTCCAATAGTGCATGCTATGAGAACAAAATGTCCAAGTCACAGGGATATATGCCGTTGGCTAGCCTCACAGCATATCCATATCAGAACCACGTAGCGGTATTTTTTGTTTAAGGATTTGTGCCTCAGTGGGCATGAATAGCAGACTGCATCACACCATGATCACTGGTCAATCCTTAATTTTTCTTGGAACTGGGTGGGTCTGAAGGCTGGCAATAATATATTTACCTGCCGAACGGGGCAGGAACACGTCAGCAAGAGACGTTGGCCATTTATGAAGTGAGATATAGCAGGCATTGAAGGCACATACGAGCATAAGCGTTATGATCCGCTCAAAGATCGTCTTTGCACGATCCATGTTGTTGAGGCTTAGGGTCACATACCATACACATAACACCGAAAGTGGGTGGGAGGCCGCCCTCGGTGTTTTGGCCGCGCAAGGGTTCAAGTCCTCATGTTGCTCTTTTACGATCGTGGAGTTACGGCACTCGGTGCTTCTACTGTGGCAAGCTGGGCAGATGACCTCCGATGCGTGACTGGAAGTTCTTTGCGGACCGCGGGCCGGACATTTGTCGAGATCATGTATATGTCAGCCACGTTCCTATCAAAGGCACAAATTATCTTCTAGAACTCGCATGGACAGCACGTCGGGGCGATTCTTACACCCCTTTCCACCTATGAAGTCTCGTAAAATGTCTCTATCGAGTCTTGCCGAATGTCTTCGGCTCAAAGCAGTGCCCAGAGCGAGTTGACCAGTCGACCAGCGCCTGCTTCAGTAAAACGTCTTGTTTTCACTCGGCAGGAGAAAGATTCGACGCACCAAGCGATTCGTACTCACAGGATTTTCGTTTTCGCCTAACCCACCAAAGTAAAGACCAGGCGCGGTGTTCCTATAGTCATTTGACTAACAACGTGAACGCGTAAGAGATGAAGTTCTTGATGAGATCTGGCGAGAACTTTGACCACTTGCGACATGTAGCGGAACGCTGCTCGAAGCCACTGGTGACAATGTAAAGCAGCAGCCAGCTCTCACGAAAGGGTGTTCTTGCCGCTCTACAAGAAGATGTTACATGTCACTTAGACAGCGGCAGATAGGATACAGCTTGGTCATCGTCCCAACCAATCAAAACGCCGCCCCTCTGGCAATATTGGGAGATCCAAGCGAGAGGGACGATCCGCGTCAGGGCGCTTACCTCGATGTTACGTTGGGGCGCACCAACCAAGACGGAGCGAAACGCCCTTGATCGTGAGTTCTGAGCATCAACCGAACAGGCGAGGTTGCGGGGTCTTCACTTCTGCGCCGTGAACCCCGTGTTCATCGTAAGATTCTTGCGTACAGAACTACTGTGGCGCTGTTTGGCTCATAAATTCGAGGAATACCTACTTGGGGACGTCGTAACGGTACATTATAAAACAAGAGGAGTTCATGAATGCAGCAGAGGCAAGGGCATCACAGGGAAAGGCTGATGAACATCGGGCTGTGTCCAGAAAAGGCGTGGCTCTTGCGCTTCACGATCGCGCATCACAACTACGCACGAGGTATGGAACGGATATTGCCGATTGAACAATGTGAGGGTCTTTCACAGAAAGATAGAGAGTTCATGATACTGCAGCAAAGCCCAGGTGAGGTCTCTGTCATGGGTTGCAAGGGTCCCCGGAAGAACTACGCCTGGTGAGTTCACCTCTTGTCGGAAATATCATTTATTCAACAGCCACTGACTCAAGCTTTTTTAAAGTTCAGGCCTCGGTATAATTGTCAGCGACCTTGCTCGCCGTTGTTCGCTTCGCTTACCTATTGCCAGGGGTTTACACCTAAAGCTGTCTGGTGCTTTGTGGAGCACGGAGCAGTCTCCAACGTCAGACGATGATGAGACTGCTCCTTATTCTGTCCATGGTGACCAAAATAAGGCTGTGGGTACGGGTTCTTCTGCGTCCCCTGCTTCCATGGCCTGGATCCTATTACCCGCCTGTGGATGAATCGACGGCTATTGACATGATGTTCGCCGACGCCATCGTATATCTCAGACCCGCATCGTCCATATACAACACTACTGAGCCAAGAGGTTCAAAACACTACAATTCGAGACAGGATAATATCACCGTCTTCTGAATTTAAGGCGGGTCCGCAATGCGATTGATCGCATCTTTGCTGGTGTGATCCAAGTCCCGTCCACCCACGGCATCAACCTGAACGAAGCTCAGCGCTTCCTTATACCCGTCCCATAATATGAACTTGATAGATTTCGAAATAACAGAACGTGGTGTCAACAAAGTCGTTAGGTGCCTCATCTGCCCGCGATATGTCGATATCACTCGGCATCACCATGCCCGAGTTGCAGGTTCTTAATGTAAACATTTTGTACATTTTTCCAGGCCAAACCCTCCCCATTCATCAACGGGTGGCGGGGCGTATGCCGATCACTTATTCTGTGGTAGGAAATTGGTTCAAGCATATGCAAGCGATCAAGAGAGGCGCTATTCTTGTCCGATGGTTCGCATCATCAGAGAGAGTATCGATGTCGCATGAAACAGGTGGCAATGTCAAGATATGGGAATGGAGGCGACTGGAAGTTTCATAGGCTGAAGCTGCAACAATACAACTGCATACGCTCTGAGGCAGCAGAAACGAAAAAGTAGAAGCATCTCTGCATAGTCAGGCTATGTCGCGGTCGGATGCCTAGGAAGGCACTAACTAGACGCCCGCAACTCGCCGTAAGTACATTGAAATACTACACACCAAGTAGACACACGGTATTGGTCCTCATGTGGGTTCTACGAGCAGCCTCTTTCCGAAGATCGTTCGAAAGAAGGAATTTCTTGCTTCTAGCCCTTCCCAAACGTAATTTGCACTCCACGTGGCTTTGCTCAAATGAGCATAAGTTCTGTGTCCAGCCCTGGGAATCTATCATCCATGCCACGAGGCAAGGACGCCACACCAACCCGGTTATATAGAACCATACCACCGGAGATTGTCTCATCCTTAGCCTCGACAAGGGCCATGTAAGTTGGATAGCCCGCGTTGCCATTGAACAAGTAAAGACAATTGACATTCTCGCACATCTTGCTCGCAGCGTCAAACGACACGTTGCCTACTACGTCATGAGCGTCCGAGCATTCTGCACTCTTTGGGATCATTTTGCGAGTCTTTCTGCGATTGTCATCCGACAGCAAGACTGTCGCATTTACAAGTCTTCCGCGTAAGCGGAGGCTGAGCATTGAACCTGGGCCTACACCCTCTGTGCCTAGCAATCGAGCAGCAACTTGGTATCCACGGCGATGGAACGAAAGATCTATAGCCCCTCTGTTTGAGGTCCACGACCATGAGGGGCTACTCGGATCTGTGTCGCGGTGGCTTTCATCGTCGGGGCACCAGAGTAAAGAGCCTGGTAGGATTGAGCTACCTGGCAGGAACCAGTGACCTTAGAAGTATTCACGGCTTGTATATGGTCGAAGCTTCTCAGCCAGCCCGAGAAGTGCCACCAAACGATCCTTTTCGTACGTGAAATCACATTTGGAATAAAACTCCAGGATGGACAACCATATATGCTCAAACGCTGCCTCATCATTGGCCGAGAAATCCTTACTACTCGGAGGATTCAGGTTGCCCAGCTGTTTCATCAGATGTGGCAAGGGAAACAAGAAATGTTTGCCCCGATGATTTGTGAATAAAGTCCCATCTTCTGCTATCGCCTTTTCGCGACACTCCCAGTAGATTTGGTCCTTTGCGAAATGCAAGATACGCCGCGATAGCAAGCGCTCTTGTAGAACCCATTCTCGAGTGTTGAGACGAGCGTTTCTGATATGGTTGTCTGGCGAGGATGCCCAACAATGAAAGAGAAAGATTCACCACTGTCCGAGCTCGGAGAACACGGCATGTCATAGAATTTCTGATACCATCTGCTTCCAGTCATAGCGGTGGTAAAGGATTCAGAGGCATCATTTGATGCAGTGGCTGCGAGTGTAATATATGCAGATTGATAAATGGAGCCCATCTTCCCTGCTTCTTTTAACCAATCGCTCTCGTCGTCCTGTATGATGCAGAGTGCATCGACCCAAATATATCTTATGTCCAATCTGCGGGCAAAAGCAAACGCGTCTTGAAAGGCTGCAGGCACTTTTGCGGGAGGGATCCCAGACATCATCTCAGCAATGTTACCCTGGGTTGTCGCGAGACTGCTATTTCTCCCCCAGCAATAGCTCAGCGTTGCATACTTAGCCCGAGCGCCATCGCCATTAATCAGGCGCATCGACGGATCGGTTAAGGTACCGATGTCAACGACTCTAGTTGGCAGCAAAGCGTTGCTACTGGACTCGTTGACACCATCGTCAAGTCCACTTGCGACCCAATGACTACAGTCGTCATGGGTTGCATCGCATTCTTTGATCCATTCTTGAACTATACTTAGTGTTTCGTTTGTACTCAAGCATGAAAGCTTATTCTTCTTCATGAAGCGGTGAGAAACCGACCCTAGTATGCCAAGGTCAGAACTTTGTAATTCAATCAATCACGCTCTGGCTGGGGTCTGCCATACCAGGTAACGACTCTACGTCAAGGTCAAGAGAATGGCCTTTCAAGCATAGTGACGTGTTCATGATCAGCGTCTTAGCATCTGTCCTTCCCCCTGGTGGTGTTGTCGTAGGTATGGAGAATTGCAGCGGCTCAATCAATCGCATGTCCCCTTGGGGACGTCGTTCCGACTGTCTCCTGAAAAGCTCCTTTACTCCGCCCTCGACAACCAGATTTCTGTACAGAAAGTACCCGAACGTATACAGAAACTCGGGTATGTTAACTGCGCTGGCCCACGAGTAGCGAAATGACTGTACACACGTTCCAACGGGATCGCCGCCGACGCTAGTCAAAGACGATAGATTGATGCGAGAACAAGATTCGCACTGGTCGGCATGGAGGCGGCTCAGGCTAATTGAGAATATTCCTACTTTCTCCAGGCGGCGTCCAATCGCCGCCAGGCCTTTGAGTGCAGGTGAAAGCATGTATTCCTCAGCTCTGGAGAGCATATCATTTGTGATGAATTGCACCCCAGAAGCGAGCGCAAGGTTCCGCAAGGCGTCCAGGACCGTAACCTCCACATCAGTGCAATCCTTGATGCATGTTTCAAAGTCCGTGGCAAGCGTCTGCACATATTGAAGCCTCTCTCTTCGCCACGGGTCGAATGTGATGTATGCAGCCTGTCTGACTTCCTTGGCCAAGAATCGCAAGGTTTCCATGCATTTGTGCACGCGGGCTGAGGTGTTGGAGACTCGAGGGAGCTTACGCAAGAATGAGTGAGGCCGTGTGGGTTGGATCAAGCCTGTCATAAGTGACTGCAGAGCATCCACCTCTGCTCGCCATTCGGAATCAAGAAGATGAGGCCTCTCATGGTCATCGATGTTGGAGAGTACCTCTTCATCGCCGCGGAGAGAAACTATTTTCTTTCCAGTCCGCCGCTCTGCTGCGGACTTTTCAATAATGTATAGACGACGGGAGCATTCTTTGATGATGGGGATCGTGTGATAAGCACTATTGAGGTCGGGAACTTGCTTAAACGGCCCATCCTGTTTCTTGGGTGCCGATAGAGATTTGTCGGAATATCTTAGGCTTGTGAGAAGTTGAACGAGAAGAGCTTCATCATACTCATCATCTGCACCGCTCTTTGCTATCTTCGAAAGGGTCGAGGTGAACTCCAGCCGCCCGGTGTCGATGGCCTCATCGTAAGATGGCAACGCGTCGTTTGGGGGAGGTTCTGTCCCTGGGCCTTTCGCCCCTGCCTTGGTGAAGAGTTGCATCGTGGTCAAATCGGCATTCAACCAAGTGTTCTCTCGCAGCAGACATGCTTGAGGCTGACCTTCGCAGAAACGCAACTTTCGGGGCGATCAACCTCGCCATGTTCACTTTGATATGCTTAACCTCGCAAGGCGGACAGAGGTGAGTTAATCCACTTCGCTGCTGATGGTCGCTGCAACACCTGCGGCTAGGTTGCATGCAAGGCATCGCGCGCAACTAGATCGAGGCAGTGCAGCTAAGAGGCCAGACTCCTTTCATCACTTGTCTTAGACTTCAACGTAGTTTCCGATTGACAGTCCAGCCTACAATACCAACTCCGCTATTAGTGTTTTATTACCTTTTCTTTCGACGTCGCACTTCTTTTGTCCAGAACTTGGTTTCCGGCAGAACGCCACATCTATTATCATAGACCGACCGTAGCTACGCCCTGCCCCGCGTCTCAGTCAGCCACTGTGTGATTGACTCATTCGGCTGACTGACCGGGAACACAGTGGAACAGAAGAGTCTGGCCCATTGAAACACGACAATGCTGTCACTGGCACATCGGCTCGTGTGTCTGGATGAAGGCAATGTTTGTTTTATTGTGTATAATCGTGCCGAGCCTCATATTGACATATAGATAGGACAAACATACTGAATTACTGAGGAAGATAGACGAGATATGTTAATTAGCTAAATACCTAGGTAAGTACTTACAACCTCCACTATAGGCTACAGGTCATTGGAGGTAAAGCTACAGGAACCATAGCGCTTATGCCTCTGTAATAGGCACCAGACGAAACACAGGCAGACCTAGGCAACTCCATTTCCGCAAATAGTCATTCGGTCGTAGTCCCCATGGATTTTCAGGCACTCAAGATAAGTCCCAGTTAGCATCACTGTCAGCCTTATATCAGCTCTGTTGCCTAATAGCATAGTAACCATCCCCCAAGGCAACAGGGCTCTTCTGGCAAAAATGCTTCCAAATACCCTACATGAACTTATTTAACCAGACATGCAGTCTGCCATCAGCGCGACATCCTCAGCGATACGATCGCAAATACCAAAGGCGTTGACACTATCGCGCCTACCCCTCGCCA
Source organism: Periglandula ipomoeae IasaF13 (assembly GCA_000222875.2). NCBI lineage: Eukaryota > Fungi > Ascomycota > Sordariomycetes > Hypocreales > Clavicipitaceae > Periglandula > Periglandula ipomoeae. The sequence continues at coordinate 13,478 of AFRD01000214.1, forward strand.
AAATGAACGCCAACCTCCCTATCAAGAGAGTCCAGAACCGCAGCGTCCCCCAAAGAGTACACTACCCTTCCAATGCCGTTGACATCCCCCTACCTTTCTGGAGACGCCTCCTGCAAAACCCGTGACGGTCACGCCTGTCGACTTCGCGAACTCCCAGGTTCCAGAGTACGATGGCGTAACTGCAGTCATCCTGAACAATGTCCTGTCTCCCGAGGAATGCGAAGAACTTCTCCGCCTAGCCGAGAGTAGTGTCGCACTCGAAGAAAAGGATGCCTCGCCTTGGAAACCCGCCTTGGTCAACACAGGCGTGGGATGGGAGGTCGCCATGACGGACTACCGGAACAGCGATAGAATCATATGGGATCAGCAGACTGTTGTGGACCGTCTCTGGGATAGATGCTTGCAGGCAGATGGGGTGAAGGAGCTATTCTCGAAAACGCCGGAAGAACGATATCGACGCAAAGGACATTGGGTTTTTGAACGGGTGAATGAGAGGATGCGGTTCTTGAAATACACGCCTGGGCAATTTTTTAAACGTACGTTAAGAGACCAAAACACGACATTCATCTCATTTACTAATCTGTGTGCAGCACATTGCGATGGAGCATATGGTTACGTGAAAGATGGAACTGAGGTACAGACGCACTACACAATCCAACTATACCTCAATGACTCTGCGAAGGAGTCTGCCACGGGAAAGGGCCACCACGGCGGCGCAACATCGTTCCTATCAAGAGATCAGAAAAGACGACTCGATGTAAACCCCAAGGCGGGCAACATGTTAGTGTTCCAGCACGAGAATTTATTTCACGAAGGCGCAATATTGACGAGTGGCGTCAAATACACCATGCGAACAGATATTTTATATCGTTGGGTGCCCGAAAAATAAATAGCCCAAAAATTGTATTATATATACTCGTGAATCATGACATCATGTCGTGCGCTATCGCTGCTTGGGCATCTTTTTCTCCTCCATGGCCTCTATATCCTTCTTGTGGAAATGCGGCGCAAGCTCTGCCAACCATTTTGGTTCAATGGGAATCACACTTCGCATGTACTCTTTGGTAGTCTGGACAAGCTCAAAGTAAATGACCATTTTCTCAGGCGGATCAACCGACATGAGAACACTGCTTGGGTGAATCCAGACTGTCGTGTTGTTCTTGACGGTCCGATAGCTATCTCCGCTCTTTTGGAGACGCGCAGCGTTGGGGAAGAAACCGGCTGTTATGGCACGCTTGATGGGCCGCAGGTTGTTTGCACCGCAGGTAGATGGTGAGACTTCGACTCGCTCACATAGCTTGGCAAGTTGATCACGCACATCTCGAGCGCGGGTAAGCGAACGTTGCTGCAGGAAGTTCTCTCGTGCCCAAACAGGAGAGAAGTCGCTGTCTACCCATTGGTTCCACACGTTCAGGAGCGTGACGTGGTCGCCTCCGTCTTTGACTGTGAATCGGTTTCTGGCACTGTCGGCGTGGATCTTCTTGTCCTTTGGTCGAAAGAAGAGCGCTGAAGCTTCTCCTAGCATAGACACGATAGACAGAACTTCCTCAACGCAGCCTTCTTTGTCGGCAGCCAGTACAGCCTTGGCTAGCATGGGGTCTGTCGGGAATTCAGCCATTTGGCGACCCATTTTCGTCAATTCGCCTTTATGGTTAAGCCCCTGAAGCGCAAACAGTTGGTTCAGAGCACCGATCAGAGCCTCTGTAGGCGGTGGATCCATGAATTCAAAGTCGAGCAGTTCGTTGATACCGAGTGACTTAAGCTGCAAGACCACACCGTTCAGATTGGTGCGCTGGATCTCTGGAGTGGTTGACTCGTCCATTTCGTTCATGTAGGCAAACTTCGTGTATAATCTGAAGCACTTGCCCGGCCCAACTCGTCCAGCTCGACCACTACGCTGATTGGCAGAGGCGCGGGAACAGGGAACGACAACAAGGTTGGACATACCCGTGGCGGGATTGTATATGTTTTCCTTGACATAGCCGGGGTCGATAACATAGACAATTCCGTCGATCGTCAAACTCGTTTCGGCAATATTCGTGGCCAAAACCACTTTTCGGGCCCCGTCCGGCGTGGGCTCGAAGATCTTGGCTTGCAGGTCAGATGGCAAATTAGCGTAAATGGGACACACGACCAATTCCTTGACGCGGCTACCAAGCTTCCTGGCCGTCTCTGTGATCTCCTGTTCCGCTGCCTCGATTTCATCCTGACCAGTCAGGAAGATAAGTATATCACCCTTGGGTTGCGTGGTGTGGATTTGAAAGACGGTTGTGATGGCGGCTGCTAGATAATTAGCTTCGGGGGCTGGTGTGTAGTATATGTCGACGGGATATCGTCGCCCAGGAATATTGAAGATAGGTGCATCGTCGAAATATTGCGCGAATTTGTTGGCATTCATTGTAGCAGACGAGATGAGGAGTTTCAAGTCCTTTCTTTCTCTCGCCAAATCCTTGATGAGCGCGAGCAAGATATCCGTGTGCACTGTCCGTTCGTGCGCCTCGTCGATCATAAGCGCTGAATAGCCCGCTAAATCTGGCTCCGTCATAAACTCTCGCAGTAATATGCCGTCCGTCATGTACTTGAGAATCGTCTTATCGCTTGTGCAGTCTTCGAATCGAATCGAGTATCCAACTTCGTTGCCAACCTTTACACCCACTTCCTCTGCCACACGTGCGGCAACACTCATGGCTGCGACTCGTCTAGGCTGCGTACATCCCACCTTCATCCCGTTCTTCGTGTAGCCTGCCTCATGTAGATACTGGGGTAACTGGGTTGTCTTGCCACTTCCCGTTTCACCCATAATGACCAAAATTTGGTATTGCTCCAGCGCCTCCAAGAATTGATCTCGGTACTGGTAAATCGGCAGACTCTTTCGGGTCTCCTGGATCGACAGAGCCTTCTTCTCAGCAGCATCAATCTGCGCATCCAAAAATATTTGCTCCTTTGTCTTCCCTTCGCCTGCTAACCGCGAATCAAGATTCCATTGGATGTACTGCGCATCGTCCATGACGTAGCTGTAGTCCTCATTTTCGATCTCAGCCCTTTGAATCTGGGCCTTTGCTTTCGCCGTCTGTTCCAGCTCCCACTCTTCATGTTCCGTGACAAACTTCTCTTGCCCGAATTCATCCTTCTCTACATATCTCTTGTATAGAGCTTCCTCTTTCTTTTTCCTGTCCAGCTTTCCCTTCTCGGTGATGTAGTCTTCGGGCATGTAATAACCGTCGCGATGGTCATCGATCTTTAGTCTTTCCTCGGCAAGTCGTAGGATTTCTCTGTTCTTGGCAAACTCCGCCTTTTCTTTCTCTGATAATCGGACGCCGCTACGCAGTTCAGCAGTTTCCTCCGCGACTTGCTTTCGCAGCAATACAAGGCGTTCCGTCTCTCGCTTCTTCAAGTATTCTTGGCGTGACCTTTCCCGCAGGTCCGGTAGCGCAGCGTCTCTGGCGGCAGCATCCTCGGCTAGTTTTCTTCTTGACGAGTCTCTGTCTCGCTGGTTCTTCTTCGACCTTCCATCGTCCTTTTCCTTCAATCGCTTGGCGAAGGCTTCTCGCTCTTCGATGTCCTTCCGTCTCGCCAGCTCCTCTTTCGCTCCATCGGAAAGGTCTTCCTCCTCTCGTTTGGAATCATCGTAGTCAAGTTTTACACGTTTGCTCGCGGAAGCCTCGAATTCGGGTTCGTCGTCTTGTATGGGCGCATCGGGCTCGTCAGACGGTGGCTCCTCGTCAGCCCACCTGTCATCAAAGTCCGCTTCAGGATCACGTCGACGATAATGCTTGGAGCTTTTGTGGCGAGATGAAGATCCTGGAGAACGAGATCGGCTTCGGTCGCGCCGCGACCTGGAGTGTCTGGAGGAAGATTTGTCGTCTCTGTCGCGGTCGCGATCACGGTCCCGATCGCGATGTCGATGCTTTGACTTCTTTTCCTTGACTACCTTTTGCGGGCCAACTTCATCGTCCTCCATAGGCACGAAGGCGTAACGTTTGGAACTCATGATGAAGGAGTTTCCTGTCGTCCTCCAGCCTATGTGACGAGAAATTGCAGGGCCAAGCTGACAAGTTCAGGTCAAGAAGAGTCTGGAGCTAGAGCTGCCTGTGTCCTGCGTCCTGCAGCAGCCTCGCGGCTCTTTGCGTAGCTCCAGAAATTTAGACTGGGCCTGGAGCAGGTGGGGTCCGTCTTCACGCATGCTGCCCAATGAGGACGCGGCAGGGTTCCGGATAAGTCATCCCGGATAAGACTTTCCATGACGGGACTAACCAGGGTCCGGCCAGCATGTTAACACGCTGGTATATTCAAGTTGGACGTGTGCACGCGGGCCATACTTTCTGCAACCGACGCATCTTTTGGGAGGCGGTCATTTCTTTCCTCTCAACACACTCACCACATCCCAGGGCGCTTGCTCTCTGCGGCGCATTCAAGGAAATAGTCATTCATTTTGTATCAATTTTGGCCACTTTTTGAAGACTTCCCCATTCCTGGGGCCAAACGCAGCTATGTTTCTCCACTGTATTGCCTGCTTCCTTCTCCTGGTCTTGATCCAGCTTGCGCTTTGCGCTGAGGACTATTACAAGGTATTTAACCATGCTCAAAACCAAATCTTACAGCTCTTTACTAAATCTGCGATCAATCAGATCCTCAGTGTAGACAAGCAAGCAACAGACAAGCAGTTGAAATCAGCATATCGACAATTATCCAAGAAGTACCACCCGGACAAGAACCCGTACGTATAATCACAGTTACTTCAGCCAGTGCAGGAATAGTCATGCTGACCGGACAACAGGGGCGATGAAACTGCGCACGGCAAGTTCGTTGAGGTGTCCGAGGCGTACGATGTTCTGAGCGACGCCGAGACGCGAAAAATCTACGACAGATACGGCCACGACGGCGTCAAGCAACACAAGAACGGCGGTGGTGGCGGTGGCGGACACGACCCCTTTGATCTCTTCAGTCGATTCTTTGGCGGCCACGGTCACTTTGGCAGAGGCTCGGGAGAGCCTCGTGGCCACAATGTCGAGGTCAAGGTCGGCATTTCCCTCCGCGATTTTTACAATGGCGCTACGAGCGAGTTCCAGTGGAATCGACAGCATATTTGTGAGCACTGCGAGGGAACTGGCAGCGCCGACGGGCAGGTTGAGACATGCTCAACGTGTGGCGGTCACGGTATTCGCATTGTCAAGCAGCAGCTGGCGCCCGGCATGTTCCAGCAGATGCAAATGAGGTGCGATGCCTGTGGCGGACGAGGCAAGACCATCAAGCACAAGTGTCCTGTTTGCCAGGGCCAGCGAGTCGAACGAAAAGCTACGACCGTGAGCCTGAAGATAGGACGAGGCGCAGGCCGCGACTCGAAAGTGGTGTATGAGAACGAGGCCGACGAAAGCCCCGACTGGGTTGCCGGCGATCTCGTCGTCACCCTGACAGAGAAACCTCCCTCCCCCAAAGATAACCCCGACAACGTTGACGGCGTCTATTTTCGACGCAAAGGCGATGATCTATACTGGACAGAAGTTTTGTCCCTCCGAGAAGCATGGATGGGCGGCTGGAGCCGCAACATCACCCATCTTGACTCCCACGTTGTGCGTCTTGGCCGAAACCGCGGTCAGGGCGTACAGAGCGGCCACGTGGAAACCATTCCGGGAGAAGGAATGCCCAAGTGGCATGAGGAGGGCGATAGTGTGTACCACAAGCACGAGTTTGGAAACCTGTACGTCACATACGAAGTTCTGTTGCCAGACCAAATGGACAAGAAGATGGAGACGGAGTTCTGGGATCTGTGGGAGAAGTGGAGGGCGAAGAAGGGGGTCGACCTGCAGAAAGATAGCGGGCGGCCAGATGCAGCCCCCGGGCCCGCGCGAGATGAGTTATGATTGAAAGCGTAGTTGATGGATTGTTGATGCTGTGGACGGATAGCGATAGAGTGATATCATATAGACGGGGCTAGTGTACAAACACTGTACAATACATTGGCATCAGATGCATTCGTGCCTCAACTTGGATTCATGTCATGCGCCCTCTTCTACAACTGAACAATGGAAAGAAGCATTCCTCCCACACCCAAGTGATAACGAGAACCTTCATCATGGTATAAATTGAAAAGCAAAATGGTCGCTAAAATCATGTACATGCCACCCCATCATACAATACGCTAACAGAAAAACTTATACACCTTCTTCCACCTCGGCCACACCGCCCGCTCCTCCACCTCCTGCACTTGCAACAAATGAACATTATACTCCCTCCTCCCCGTATCAACATCGACTTTCCTCGCCCGGATATACCCCGTCCTGTACACCGCCTTATGACCAACGTAGCACACAGCAACGACGAGCACACCCATCAACTTGAGCGCCGCATTCTTGACAAGATCCCCCCTCGGCATGCTCGCGTACCCAATTGGGAATATGACGACCCATATCTGGGCTATTATGGTGATGATATTCAACACAAGACCCAGCAGGGATCCGTTGACGCCCAGAGCAGAGCGGCAGGGTAATTCGTTGGCGCTCCTCCCGTTCATTTTCCACGCCCGTCGGAACTGGATGTGGCATGCGCAGATGGTGCCCCATGTGAATATGCCGGAGAGGCTGCCTATCGAGGTAAGCCAGTCGAGGATGCGGTCGCGTTGCGATAACTCAGCGAGGTAGCCCAGTAGGCCGACAAAGGCAGCCACACCAATGGCGATGAGGGGACGACCCTTGCGGTCAATGTAGGCTAAGAAGCGCGGTGCGAGGCGGAGCGTTGCCAGTGCGGCGAGGGTTCGAGAGGATCCGAAAACGGCGGAATTACCTACCGAGAGGACGGCGATGAGAATGACGGCGTTGATGAGGGATGGGAACACCTGCAGGCCTGCTTCCCGGAAAGCAATGACGAGAGGAGACGCATTCGCATCGGTCTCGTTGTCGTTGTTGCCGCCGTACGCGAGGCGGCTGTCGTTGTAAGGGATGAGAATGCCGATGAGCAGCACGACGCTGAGGTAGAAGAGGGTGATTCTCCAAAACACCTGCTTGATGGCCATGGGCATGGACTTGCGCGGGTTGGCCGTCTCCGCTGCCGCGAGACCGATGAGTTCGGTGCCGCTGAAGGCAAAGGCCGCGCTGAGGAGGACGCTACAGAAGCCTTTGAAGCCGTTTGTGAAGGCGCCTGGGTTGTGCCAGTACTCGAAGCCGATGTAGCCTCGATCGGGTGTTCCGGCGCAATTTAGGATTATGCCGAATAATCTAGGCCGGAAGTGTTAGTCGCAAATGGGGAAGATGTAAGAGCATCATCATGAGATGCTTGAGACTGGGCGTAGTGTGTCAAAGATGATGCCAGGGTGTACTTACATGAAGCCGATGACAGCGGTAATTTTGATCACGGCAAACACATACTCTGCCTCGCCGTACGTCTTGATACCAAACATGTTGATGGTGATAATGAGGGCTATGAATAATGTGACGAAGATGGCGCGCGGGAGGGACTGGTTCCAGAAGCCGACGACCTCGGAGGCTGTGACGACTTCTACGGGGAGGGAAACGAGCCACTGTATGGCGTAACTGGGTTCGTTAGTTTATATTTGACAGCACGAAATTTCAAGAGCAGCAGTGATGCAGTGAAGAAGGACGAAGGGCAGATAAAGTACATGGTGAAGAACAGAGGCAGCAAAAACGTACTTCCAACCCAGCGCAAAGCCCCATGACGGATCCAAAAACCGGGTCGCCCACGAGGAGAATGAACCAGCAATAGGAAACACAATGGCAAGCTCTCCAAGGGCATGACATGTGCAATACATGTTGACGCCCACAACAGTAAACGCAAGGAGCATCGACGCTGGTCCCGCCGTCGCCAGCGCCTGGCCCGTCATGATAAACAGACCCGTCCCTATTGACCATATTAGCATACTTCAACACCATAGAACCACTGATAACACTTTGCAAGACGCTTCCATCCCAATAACGTGCCAAACATACCTATCGAGCCACTAATGGCAATCATCTGCAAATGCCTCCCCTTCAACTTCCTCGCCAGCGCAGAATGCACAATCTCCGACCCAAAAAACTGCCGATTCTCCTCATCCACGCTCCTATACCCCGTGCTATTCACCGGCGTAAGCGGATTATCCGGAAAGAACGTATCGCCCTTGTTGCGCTTAAAGTCCTCGAGCAGGCGCATCGTGCGATGCTGGTGGCTGCGGGAAAAGAAGCGTCCATGGCCGCCCGTGTCCTCGCCCAGCTTGATTGCGTCGTCGGAATGCCGTGAATTCATGCCGTATGCCATTGAACCTTCTTGACGGCTGGGGCGCGCGGAATATCACAAGTTGCATGAGTTTTTTTTTAGGATCGCAGGTTACTGTTTGAAAGAAAGAAAAGCACGAGCTGCGGTTGCGCGCGGAGGCAACGGGAAGAGCAGACAAGGCTGCGATACAGCGCAGAATAATCAGCAAGTCGGTGTCTTATTCAGAGATAAAGGCAGAAAGTAGGGCTGTCTAAAAAGTCATGCATTGGGTTGGGAAGCCGGGTAATCTATGCATGGGACTGTGGGCTGCGACCCCTGTGGATTGGACGAGTTGGGATAAGATCAATTTTTTGGTTAATCGTGGGCGCGGTTCGATGGAAAGCGTCTGGTCCGTTTTTCTTTGTCTTCTAACTCTACTCTTCTGACTAGATGGGGGGGGCGAACGCCTAACGGGATGGAACGGACGTTGGGGGAAGTGGCACGACGATCATCAGCTCGAATGCAAAGCCTGGGACAGTCAGACCAGATGCACGCCAGCTCGAAGATGGAAGTGTCAATGGTGAGAAAAGCACTAGTGGTGATGGGATGGAGCGGCTAAGGGATTCGATCCCATGTGGTTGCAGATGGCGTGGCGTCTAGTGTATTGGTCAGGGCTGCAATTGTGTGGTCATCACGGTGTTATCTGGATACAAAAGTGCGGCCTCGTTCAGGCTGGTCTGCTTGTCGTGAATGTTGAAGCTCAAGATGAGGACTGATGCATCTGAGGGGCCGGAGGATGTCGTGTGCCCCTATGTTCGATCGGGATCCAACGTCGAGGCTAGAAAACGCAGTGTAGCGGCCGGAGTGGAGAGGACTTGGACGATCAAGCCCAGCTTGAAGTCGGCTCCCGCGTTCCAGTGCTTCTTTGCTTCTAAAGCCAAAGTGGCCCAGCCTCTAGCCTCAACTTTAAGTTCGGCTGGCAGCCTTCTAGAACGTGCCAAACCCTACCAGACATGTAGCAATGTGGCGGCCCATGTCTGAGCCTGTTTCACCTCCCACCAGATGCTTGCCAATCTAGCCTGTCTCATGAGGAATTCGCTCACAATGTGGTAATACAATGTGGTCTTTGTTTGGTCCAGGGATCCCAGAACGGCAGAACAATGAGGGGCGAAAATGGCGATGCCTTTTTTGTCCGTTGGTTCGACTTGTCTTGCCTCACCCATCGCATCCGGTGCATGTCTTCCTCTTCATCTTCCTCCCGAGCACTCCGCGCCACGTGTGCATCCCAGGCTACCGTCACGGGCTGCACACTTGCATACCAAACTGTATAGGTGCAGTTTACTGTCGCACAGAGCTTCCTCATTGTGCGACATGAAGCTGCGTCTTTCTCTGGGAATTGATGCGTTGACCATTTTCCTTCTGAGTCGGTAATATATGCGTGCCGTCTTCTTTAGCCAGAATTCGCAAGCCAACCGCCACGCCAACCTTCTAGCGCAGCCCAGCGTCACCCGTTGTCGAAGCCCAACACTCAAATTCCCTGCGGCGTAGCGTTGCACTAAACTCCAGCGTCCACTCAGTTCTGCTCCCCACAAACTTCTAGTCATGTTCCTTGCAGATCCGTAACTGCCGACCACGACAACTCCCCACAAGAAGGTACCAGAGAGGACGAGGACACAGCCTGCGCTTGCAGTTGACCGGACCAGTGACGAGTTTCTTGCATATTTCATATATCCAGAGAATACCCACCATTGCTGATACAATAACGGGATTGCAGTGCAGTGCTGAAGACGTGATTATGCTCGCACTGAGCCTCGATCATCAAATAGTACAACGTCGACGTCCATCAACAGTCAACCCTTCTTTCAACGTTCAATTTCCCTTCGTTTTGAATTCTATCAATTCGTCACTAATAGCACTAAGGTAATGGTAGCAATGTAAGGGTAATTGTGCTAGCGGTGAACAAAAAAAACCAGCGGCACAAGCAGGCGGGCATCAGCAAACTCTATCAAGTACTGCACCATGAAACCTTCGTGAGCTCTGCTCCAGCAAACTTTCAAGGCTGTTATCATAGGAAAATAATATTTGAGGCCAATATCTTCTTGGATTTCAAAATCCTTACTCATGCTAGCTCCGATGCCATATTATAGCCCCCAAGGAAAGTGCATCCCCTATTCACATTGACCACTCGCGTCATAAGGTCACACACACTGAAATGCCAGTCATACGCTACAAGAATATCAGACGACTTGTACTAGCACTGTCCATAGGATTACGAAAAATGCACATCTTTAATTTCATTGCAGTCTTCGCCATCCCAGGCTTCTCCCTCCCCACAGCGTCCCCGACCAGCTCCTCCATCAAAACCACTTCACGCCCTCACTTCTGGTCCCCCTCTCGCAACAACGGCACCGCCATGCCACCTGGTGCAACTCCTCAATGTACCAACACGATCTTCCTGCCCGCCGAGATACCCAATCCGAGATACACCGTGCAATCTACCATGACTACAACACGAACTACTTCCTGTGGAGGATGCGCATTGTTTTGGTCTCAGAAGGTAATCCAGCCGCTCGTTGCAATGAGATATACTACTACCGTCACAAGAGGGGTAGCCACGAGGACGGTATACGAATGTACTTGATGAGCACGGAATTGCATCACCACAGTTCATGAAATGACATTAGACCAAGTTCATAAAATGGCATAGGTACAAGTATATTACCAAGCTTCTAGGCCGTGAATCGTAATCCCAAAAATATTCAAAAGTCCTCCATAAACAAAACATAATCATCACTCATTCTTCGTAAGCATAAATCACCGTCGTGTTCCGCGCCTCCTTCCATCCTCATCATCTATCCTCTGCCGATTGTGCTGAGAGCCCTGTCCTTCCGTCCCTGGCAGGAGTCCCGACCCGAGCACATCCCCCAAAACGCCCATCCAACTTTTTTGTCCGTCCAGCGCGCTGGTAAAGTTTTTTACGAGCCGATCTACTGCTTCGCCGTCTGTGCCGCTTACTTGCCATGCTCCTTGGACGTCCCACCCGCCAGGCCGTTGGCGTTCCTTGCGGAAAGTACCTTGTTTTGTTGTCCATCTGTTTTGATTGCCGGTGCGTCCGTCGAGGGGTCTGCCCTGGGAGTCGAAGCGATCTGGTAAATCTTCGATCTCGTCTTCTGAGGTTGAGGCTGAGTCATCATGGGGATGTCTGCGACGAGTTAACGGGCGAGAGGAAGTTGGATCTGATGCTCGACGATGGCGCTGCTCTGGACGCAGTTCTCTACTGTGGGTGCCGTAATCATCGTCCTCAGACCCTGAGTCCTCGTTCATGTGCCGTGATCCTTCTCCCTCCGAGGCCTCAGCTTGTTCTCTGCGATGCCGTTCCATTGAGAACTCTTTGGTGAGAGCGGAATGAACGACACCGACTTGGAGGCGATTGGCGGGTCGGTGTTCCTACGCGCACGATATGGGTGGTTTACACCATCTACACAAAAGAATGTCAGCATTGTGCTCTGTCCACTGCTCAGGTTCGCAGTGCTGCTCCTCGCCGCTCAAGTACGGTTGGACGCACCATTTCCTTCTTCTCTTACGGGGCTCCTTTGACGTCGGATTGCTTCACTCACATGGTCTGGTGGACGATTTCCACCAGTCGGTGGCGGACCTGCTGGCGGTGGAGGTGGCCCCGGGGGAGGAGGCGGCCCAGGCGGGTACTCGGCCGATCTGAAGCCTGGCTCGGGCGGCAGCGGCGGGCCTGCTGGTGGAGGTGGAGGCGGTGGTGCGTATCCTGTGTAGTCTTGGGGAACATATGGCTGGTATTCGCCATTGTTCAGAGGAGCACCACCATGGGAATCAGGATATGGTGCGTAGTTGGCTCCGCTGGCCATTGGAGGACCGCCGGGCGTGGGAGGGTACGGAGGGTAGTAAGCACCACCCGAGGCAGTAGGGGGAGAATGTGGCCGTGGCCCCGCGTCGTCAAAGTAGTCTCTCCTTGAATCTCCGTCGTAACCTGTTAGAAAAGGGAGGTGTTAGTCTGTTGTTATACTCATCATGAGGCACCAAGTCATGGTGGGCGTGACCTACGTCTCCTGTCGTCATCTCTCTCTCTCGATCTTCTGTACCTCCTCTCCTGATCCTTCCTGTCATGTCTTTCCTTGAACTCCTTGATACCAATCGCGGCAGCACCCGCAGCCGCCATGTCCCTGAGCCTGCTCTTGCTTCTCTTTCGCTCGTGCTGGTCGTCCGAGCCGGAAAGCGAAGCTGACCGGTCTCGTCTCCTTCGTCTGGGTCGGTCTCGTCGCCTGTCTTCAGCGTCTGGGTCGACGACGTCTCTGGGAGCCACGTCGCTTCGGGACTCCCTGTACAAAGGATCGGTGCCGTACTCAACGAGGCCTAGCTCAGGATCAGCGCCGGGCTGCGAATAAGGGGATCGTGCCATCGACCTCGACCTGCTCCGATGTCTGCTCCCACTCAAGCTTCTGCGTCTGCTCCTCGAGTCGCGGCGGCGGTAGTAGTCATCATCGCCGCTCTCGCTTAGATCGCGCGTGCCTTCCTTCTTCTCCTTGTGGTTTTTCCACAGCTTGTTAGCGACACCGGCGGCGGCGGCAACTCCTCCAATCTCCGCCACACGGCGCAGCCGAGACTTGCTTCTGGAGCGGCTGCTCCCGCGGGACTTGGATTTGGACTTGTCACGGAAGTGCTTGATTATGCCAGCCGTCGCAGCTGTTCCCAGGGCAGCCTTGGCCGCCGTGGAGATGCTGCGTCGCCGACTCTTGCTGCGCGTCACTCGAGAGGAGCGAGATACGGACCTTGAGTAGTCGTCACCGGAGTAATGCCCTCGGGTGCGGCTTCGTCCTCGATGAGCCTCTTCCTTCTCTATCTTGTTCGCTTGGAAGTACTTGGCAGCTCCAGCCGCTGCCAACGCCACGGCACCGAAAGCGAGACCCTTCTTGAGGAGATGGTGATGATCTGGCGACTCTTCACCGTCACCAAATCTGTCTTCGTAGGCGCTGTGAGCGCGCCGAGCCACCTCTGTGCCTAAAGCTCCGAGGGCAGCACCAGCAAGGACTTTGCGGCCACGGTTCTCGGGCAGGTCGCCATAGGCATCGCGACGGCTGCTGAGCAATGCGGAAATGCCGGCACCCGCGAGAGCGCCTTCGGCAAGGTGTCGTTTGTGGTGAGGGCTTTCACTGCGTTCCTGGCGCACCGTGCGGCGATAGTAGAATTCGTCGTCGTCGCTGTAGTAGTCGTCGTCTCGTCGAGGTCGGCGTTCGTAACGGGCCATGGCGTAGTCTCGCTCACGGTCACCCCGATAGGGACCTACCTCCCTGCGATAATAGCGATAATAGTAGTCATCCTCGTACGGGTCGCGTTCTCTTCGGACCATTTCGCGATCCATCTCTCTGTCGCGCACGACCACAACGCCAGGCTGTTGGCGGGGTACGATGATGGGCGCTGGCGGGGCATCTTGCACGATGATCCTCTGTGGCTCGGCAGATTGCTGACGGATGATGACTGGTGCTGGGGGAGGTGACTGAGGGGCGTAATATTCTGTTTCTTTGCGGTATCGTTCGACATCGTGGCCGTGGTTGTCGTCGAAACGCTCCTCAACTCTCTTTTCGACTCTCATCTCCTCCGCGGGCGGTCCGTGGTGGGAGCGCTTATCCCAGTCACGGTCTGTCTCCTTGCTCTCGTAAACAGTGATGCGGGACCTATCTCCGTCGCGGCGATTGTCGCGTTCGATTTTCTCGAAGACATCAGTCCGTGACCGGTCCCCGCCGAAAGGCTCAAAGGCAGAGCACGGACGGTCGGTGGGCGACAAAGGACCCCGCGCATCGAGCAAGTCGCCCGAGTTTCGTCCAGAGTATCTCGAGCGTCGGTCGTCGTCGATGTCGACTCGTTCAGTCCGCTCGTACCGCTCGCTGTGTTTGTCGGGCGCAACCTTGTATCTGGTCACGGTAGTCCGTCTGTAGCGATCATCATCTGAATCGCTGTCCCGATAGTATCTGGACATGGCGTATGGTGGAGGGGACGCGGACCGACCCGTCCCGTTTTGTGAGGCGCTTTGGTTAAGGTTTGGTCCAACAAAGAGCAAAGAAAAGTCGAGGCCAGCAAAGGGAAATTCGCCAAAATGTCACGGATGGTTTGATGCTATTTCAAGCGGCAGAACGAATGACCCAACAGAATTGGGAAGCCTAGTAGGAGGGGGAGGTGATGATGACGAAACAGGGCTGTCAGGCCGCGAGGAGGGGCGACGTTCGTTATTCGGATGGCTGGGGGGTGTCATGGTGTCAAGGCGGGCAGCCAGTTGACCATGACAAGGCCATGGCCACAGACACAAGCTCCAGAGCCTTCCACCAGGTGGGACGACGTCCTGGCTCTAATAGATTGGTGGCACTCTAGCTGCGACTCTAGCATCTGGCTGCCCATGAAAGACGACGCTCTCCTCGAATGACGCCCCAGGAGCGGCACCACGGCCATGACCGTGAGCGTGAGCTGACCAGGTGAGCAGAACAAGTGGGGATCTGTCACAGCAATCAACGAACGAACGAGACACATGCTGCGCTCATGAGCATGGCGCGAACAGGGCTGAGACTTCTGGCCAGATGAGACAGGTCGTCTCCCGAATGTTCGCCCACGCTTTTGAGCCATACTCATGCCAGTGTCCAGCCCGGGATCTGGCGGGAAAGATCCAAGAACAACGAGAGCCGAAAGCCGAAAGCCGAATGGCGCGACTCGTTCGACCATCTCGCTTTGCACATCGGAATCCCTGGTCTTGTCCTCTGTATGAAATTTTCTCCATAATTACCAGGCGCCGAACGTGAACAGTCGCCTTGACGCCTAATCCAAATGCCGTGCCAGAGTAAGTCCAGGATGCTGTTCGTGCCTTGTGTTATGCGAGTCTCCGCAACGGTACTGCATGACGTCCAGCGACTGTCGTTGACGCAAATCACTCGGCTTCCATGAGTCTCAGTGCTCACCCGATAAAAGACCCGTGCCCTAATGAATAAATGATCAATCGATGATGAAAGATCTCATTCCTCATCGCATAATGTGGACGTTGAGTTTACGTTTGGTTTACCAGGGCAGGATGCCACAACTACAACTGCAAATGGTATATCCCCGGCATTGAAATGCGAACATGTATCTACATATCATGCAACCGCTCACGACATTGATAAATCCATTCACTGCAGATTTTTTTTCTTTTGAATTTGGAAAGCTACTTTTTTCGCGAAGCTGGTGCAGGATGACATAAATCGTGCATCACTTTAAGAGAGTAGGGTAGCATTGAACCTCACGGAGCCACACAGCCAGTACCACGTGGGCAATATCGACCCGAGTCCTATCCTGCCTGCAAGCAATGAAAGGGAGAACTTTGAATAACATGATAAAAATGAAAAGCACGCCAAGCATGCGTGAGCATGCACAGTGAGCATACTGCCAAAAAAGAAGAGTCGCAAAAGACAAAAAAAAAAACAAGTTTCAGTCGACAGAGACAGGGTTCGAACCTGCGAACGCGAACGTAATTGATAGCTGATGAGAGGCCTCATTCAAGTCAATCCCCTTGGACCACTCGGGCACTCTGCCTATCTGACTTATCCTTGTTGGGAGGGGGGAAGATAAAAAAGAATAAGAGCCCTTGTCTATGCCGTAGGAGGGGTTCATTCACCCACCTGCTTGACACTCGGTCCTCAATACTCGACCTTTCTCTCTGTGCAAGCGAACGTCCCCGAATCACTCACAAAATGGCATAGCGATTATTTTTGCTACCTGCTGATTCTTGATTACTGACGATTCCCGTGAAAAAGCGCGTCAAATTTCGGATCTACTATTGCAACTGAACGCCTAGTCGATGATAAGTCTGGCATAGAATCGGCCGCGTCAAAGTCCGACAGCGCATGTTTTGAGGCCAATACTGCTCACTGGTCACCATATCATTGCACCCTGACTGTCTTTCCACGCCCGACACTGGCCAAGTTAACCATTTTATAAGCCTTTACTCTTTCACCTATATCAATCGCTATAATCTGCAGTCGATCGTGCTCGGCCCGCAGCTCAGCATGAAGACCCGGCGACAGGTCCAGTGTCCCCAAGAGAACAATTTTTAGTACCCGATGAAATAAGCGCAGGAAAGATACCGAGAGAGGCTCAGAATCAGAGCATCCACCCCCTGCCTGGTTCAGTTCAAGATCTACGAGCCACGATTCTAAGGACTCCAGCAGGGTCGCTTTCTCGAATCTTAGAAGAGCGCTCGCCATTGAATTCCCTTGCGACGCTTTGCCGAGGAATTTAAGCGTTGATGAAGCGATCCTCGTAAGCACTGCTCGCATGTCCGGTGCAATCGCGCGAAGATCGTAAGGACCAACTTGCCGTCGATGCTCATCGATGGAGGACGCAGGCGATATCGTCCCACTTCCATTCACTGATGCTGGAGGATCTGTAAACTTGCAAGGTGCGGCGAATAGCTTGATGATGAAAACATCCAGTGATGGCAGTTGTTCATGCCGAGCTGGCACTGATTTACTTGCGGCAACATAATTCGGCCTTGTTCGGTGCTCGCGCAGGATCATAAGTCCCCGAATGATATGCTGGGCCATAGCGGCGTAATTTCCCAACACTTGCTCAATGCTAATGAAGATCTGGCAGCAGAGCAAAGTCGATTTCACTCTGCTGAAGCTCGGAGACGACAGATCGGACGCCAGACTCCCCAAAGACAAATTGTATTGCTCAAGACCATAACTGTAGCTTGTGGCCCGTTGTGTGACACGCTGAACCATCTGTGGATGTCTCCAGGTCTTTTCGAAGCGCTCTGAGAGACGAGACTGCGTGTCGCAGAGATGGGCAAGTCAAGCTGGCTACAAGAAGTTGCCTGGCTTCCTCATCACAATTCAACTTTACGTCGAACATAGTTTTGACTGAGAAATAACGATTAAGAAGGTTGATATCCTGGGGAGTGATCTCCAGAACGGTGCGGCGGATCAGTTGTGTTCCCGTGTTTGGCATGATGATGTTAAATTGAACAACGCCATTCATATGCCGACTGTTGTTGAACCTGAAGGGAGACTCATAGCTGTCGCACTTCCGGCCGGTGTTGACACATTTTCGGCAAAAAGGCTTACTCTCATCGCATTTGACCTTCCGTATCCTATCTCCTGTGAGCGCAACGATCACAAAGTAGATACATGTGTCTGATTTCACAGCCTTGGGGTGAGGCTTGTGATGGAATTTGGCAGCCATAACATACCTGCAGGTTACGCAGCCTATTTTCACCTTCGTGCTGCCATTGCTGTTCTGGCTGCGGGCGACAATGGTTTTGACCATCGCGTGGCAGGCTGTGGGACATTCACGCTTCTCACACGAAGCCATGCAGGCCAGGTAAAAGATCGTAACAAGAGAAAAGTCCGAGCAGACGAATCGGATCACACAGCTCGATTCATGACCTAGACCGCAGCAATTGTAATGCACGATTACTAGACTTCCACAATCTTCGGATGTCGGAGACGCAGACGATGAAGCTATCGTAAGCAATAAGCCACAGTGACAATGGCCCCCGGCGAGTCTCGATTAGGAAGTGAGAGCGAACCCACCAATCATACGCACTGCTGGGGGCGGCTTCATTCTCTGTGCGATTTTGTCTCGGCTGGCTTATACGTATATAACTGAGTGACCAGCTTGAAATCTTTTGAAAGAAAAATACAAATCATGCAGAAATTGAAGAACTCTTTCAATTTCGCCTCAAGAACACTGCAAACCTGGAAAATGCCGGCTTTCACACTTTATGGCTCTCGTGGGTCGACCAACACCGATCGTGTCCGCCTGACACTCGCCGAAGGCGGCTTCACCGATTATGAGCTCGTGCTTATCGACCTCCAAAAAAAGGGAACAAAAGGTCTGGTGGATTGCCCTGAAAACCTGGCTGTAACAGTGCTCTTCCTGCTTGCCCAAGTGAAGTCCAATTGCGTCAACCCTCGAAATGTCTCCTCATCATCACACATTCATTGCTCACCTGCTCGCATGCCGATTTCCACAAAAGCTAACGTGCATGGATTCAGTCCGAACAAAACGTCAAACGTCACCCATGGGATAAAATACCCGTAGTCATATTTCCCGACGGCTTCACGTTGTATGAGAGCCGTGCAATTTGCAAATACCTTGCACGGAAGTACTCCTTTCCACTGCTACCTCCCGGCTCCGACGTTGAAGCAGCGGCGTTGTTCGATCAGGCACAATGCGTGGAAATGACCTACTTAGCCGAGCCCGCAGGTAGACTTGCATTCGAGAAATTTGTCAAGAAATTCATGCGGCTGCCTCCAGATGACGCCGTCGTTGCAGAGGCACTGCGGTCGGTTGAGAATTTTTTCGATGTTGCAGAGCGTCTGTTGAAACAGAACGACTACATGGCTGGAAATGAGTTTACTCTTGTAGATCTGTACTACATTCTGCTGATCCAGAGACTTGGGGCGTGCGGTTATGGGGATCTCATCAGTAGTCGCGAAGGTGTCAGTGCGTGGTGGAATCGTTGCATGAGCCGGCCAGCCGTACAAAGGTTGTTGGCCGCCGACAAAGAGGCTTTTACTTTGCTTCTGCTTCTGCTGGCCCATAGAAGAACAGGCCAGATTAATCTTTTAAGCTCGACAGGAAGAGTTGCTTCTATGAAAATGTGCATGGAGCCTTGGGCTTTGCCTGAGAATGCCTCGTGGCCAGAAAATTCGTCCGCATATGTTTCAGTTCTTGTCTTCGTTATTCAAGTACGCTACAGTACTGTATCTTCTACTTGTTGAATTAATACTCTAGCCATCTTGTATTGGGGCATACTTCCGGGCTCGCCCACCACGCGTTTTCACAACGCCAATGGTGTCTTCCGTTACTCGAGTCGCCCGCGAATAGCTCTCATAGAAAATGCAGACGACATTCCGGGAATGCATGTGGAGAATGAGTGTATCGTGATATTCAGCTCACGGGCATCACCCATTTTGGCACCGTAAGCGAGTCTTGTTGGAATCGTGCGATGTAAAGCGCCGAAAGGTATGAATAACATTGAGTATGACGAAGCTGTGATTACCGTTGGCCGGGACTGCTGAAAGGCCAGAGAGTCTTTTGAGGTGAACTTCCCGATGCAGACCATGTTGCGTGTTAAAATTCACGATTGGCGCCGCTATAGTACACAAAAAGGGCAACAACCACCGTGAAACGGTCCGTGCCTATTATCAACAAAGACAATGCAGCCCGACAATGCAGTAACATAAGTCCAGACTCGACATACAGTGTAAGACTGGCGTGTCTCCAGCTTTGCATTTGCAATCACAATGACACATGTCCGTGCTATTCGTCCGCAGGATGATCACCCTGACGTTCGCTGCTCGGGTTTTTTTTTAAACCTACGCATGTCTCAGTCATGTCGAGATCTACGCGACTCTGGGAAAATACATCATGTCGCCCTACGATTACTTTTCCTCGACGACCTACGCAGGAAAGAACGAATACCAACCCTTGCCGCGGACAGAAATCCCGATCGAGTCGACCAACGGCGTTGAATCCACGGAGTTGACCCTGCGCAAAATCGCACGACTTCAAATCGCTCGAGAGACTATGCACTTCAGCGAGTATGCTTACTTCTGCCATTAGCCCTCGTCTTTCTCACGGCAGAGTTCATTGCAGGTGAAATTGTTGGAAGTCGCGGCTTGACTATAGAACAGACGTGGAGGTTGCAAAATCGGCAATGCGACAACCCGTCATACCGGAGAGAATGGAGAAGTTTGAGTAACGAGGAAAAATCAGCATACATTGCCGCCGTAAGGTGCCTAGTCGAAGCTCCATCTATAACTGTGAACAAGAATAATCTTTACAACGACTTTCCTCATACACATCTCCAGCAAGCGGACGGTGGTGGGTACACCCTTGCCACCGAGTTTACACAATTAAACGCGACCGGTAATTAATTCTCATCCAAAGTGCATTATACGCCCAGCTTTCTTCCATATCACCGATACTTCCTACACGCCTTTGAGACCAAGTTACGGACTGCTTGTAACTACAAAGGAAGCTTGCCGTGAGTTCAACAAATTTGGTCACAAATATTGGCTTCAGCTGACAGGTCAAAATTGAACAGTTACTGGGATTGGAGTCTCGACTGGTAGGTAGCGATCACATCCATTTTCGTATGCGACATCGCGCGGCCAAGCAACAACTCAATCTAAGATCTCGTAAACAGGGAATCCCTAGGAAAAGCCCCCGTTTTCTCAAATGAAACTGGGTTTGGAGGAGACGGCGACAGTCGATTCGACGCCCCCATCCCGTTTAGTCACTGCGTCGCCCATGGCCCATTCGCTCACCTACAACTGTCAAACCCGCTGATGGATCCTGACGGAGCAAAGACGCACTGCCTTTCGCGTGGGTTTGCGAAAAACAGTACAACAGGCGTAGTATACGTCCCTGGCATAAGCCCATCCGCTATCGAGCATCTTTTGCGACAGGACAATTTCCAGGCTTTCCACGATGAGCTTGAACATGGCGCCCATAAGAACATCCCGAACAGTATCGGCGGTGACTTTGCCACTTTTGCATCGCCTAATGATCCGATATGGTACTTGCATCACGGGTATGTCCGCAAATCATCTCTTGGTAATTATTGGTTCACAACTGACAGATCAACTCTTGCAAAAAGACAAATTGACAGACTCTGGTGGCTGTGGCAGCAAGCTAAGTCGACCGTGCGACTACAAGACTACGAAGTGGAACGCACACAAAACGCGACGTCGACGAGGTCATCCATGGATGATGTAATATCGGTTTTGCCTCTGGCGCCGAATGTCACTGTCTGGGATGTTATAAGTACGGAGTCACATCTGCTTTGCTATCGCTACTTATAGTCGGGATGAACATGATAAGTGCCTGGCCTCGGGTCTCAGACCTATCAATGATATGCGAATAAAAAAATATACACGCGCGAGTCTCTGAACGGAAGGCTCAGATACTCGGCAGATCTTGTGTATCTATCTATTACAGGCGAGGATTGCTTTTCGGAGCTGTGAGGTCGGAGCTGTACATATATTTTCACTCCTATATAATAATTGCTTATAACGGCTTTAAAATATAAGGTTGTTTTTATCTTGATTATAATCCACTATAAGGAAATCTAGAATTTTCTCTGCTTTTAGTAGTTTAAGCTTAGTAGTTTTATTATAAAATATCGAAATAAAAACGTTATTATTTTAAAGAATACATGTACAATTATCCTCTATTTTTAAATTGTTACAAAGTAATTACAGTTTTACAGTTTTACAGTATCGTAGTATCGTAGTATTTAGCTAAAGGAGTGAGTTTTGGTGCAAAGTGGGATTGGATCGCCACTGGTTTCCTGTGATTTTATTATTAACACATCAACCCCTATTAAATTGGACACCTCTATAGAGTGCTCCGTATCTAGGTGTGTAGATGTAGCCGTTGGCTAGGTAGTGCCCCGCGAAAGGTCGTTACGCATAGATGTGCGACAAAGAAGCGAAACACACACGGACACGAAGAAAACGCACAAAGAAAACGCACATAAATTCTGTCTTGCTCGAGTAACCAGACAACTTACCAAGTGTCTCTTTGCCAGGTTGTCTCAATTTGTTTTCCACCTGTGGCTATCTTGGTTCACCTTCATGCTTTGCTTCCCATATATTAATCCACTCCATATAACAACAGGATTATTTCCGTAGGCGCATTCCTTCCAATTTCCGTTCAAAAACTCATCCTGTGCAAGAATGGTATTGCAATACTTGATCAACCGCCTTAGAAATGCCGGTGATTCGGCAGTTCTGGTTGAGGCCCCTAAGGTTTTCATCTTCGCAATGGTATGTTTCCCCAGCTCTTATTCACCACTTGGACCTCCGAATGATGACTTTTTTCTTATGTCTTTTGGCTGTTTAGTGCCAAGAAGAGGCGGACAACTGGCTCTCCGCCGATAGCGCATTCAAACTTACCCGCAAAATACCTTTGCGAGGGCTTTCCCGGGGCTACGGTGTCGTGCATTCAACAGCGGACGGCTCAATATGCTTGCTTATTGTAGGGACAGCGCATGAGTAGTACTCTCAGACTATACACGTGTTACTCTCGCTGATTATCATCAACACCGCAGTCATCAACGCGGCCTTGTCCGTCAGCAGCCTCATTCATTCGGGACAGTTTGATCTTAGGAAAACTTACTTCATACTCAGCGGGATCGCCGGCGGAAATCCTAGGCTGACGACGCTTGGAGGAGTGGCTTTTGCCAGGTTTGCCGTACAGGTAGACACCCAGATGGAGTGGGACGCGAGGGAGATCCCCTCGTCGTGGCAGTCTGGCTACGTGCCCATGGGTACAAGTACACCAGACTCGTTCCCGCGCGGCGTGCACGACTCTGAGGTTTATGAGCTCAACGATAACCTCCGACGGATAGCAATGGGATTCGCACGACAGGTGACCCTGGAGGACTCGAAGCAGGCTGCTGTAACTCGCTCCCAGTATGCAAATTCGCCTAATGGCATGTACCAGGCCGCCACCCTCCCTCCCTCCATTATGGAGGGGGATGTACTATCGTCAAACACCTTTTGGCATGGGTTTTACCTCTCCGAGTCCATGGCTCATGTCGCCAAGGTTTACACTGATGGCGAGGCCACATACGCCATGACGGCTCAGGAAGGCACGGCAATTTTATCCGCCCTGCTGAGAGCAGCGATCCAGAACAAAGTCGACTTCACGCGTATTGTGCTCATGCGGGCGGCGTCCAACTTTGACAGGGAGCCAACGACTGATGTTCCTCCCCAGCTGCCCTGGATCATGGATAGCGGTGGTTTGGAGCCTGCAGTACGGAACTTGTACGTCACTGGCGTCAAGATCATTGAAGCTGTCTTGGCCGGTTGGACATCTAACTTCGAGCAAGGTGTACGGCCAGACAACTACGTTGGTGACATCTTTGGGTCACTTGGTGGCAAGCCTCAGTTTGTGCCTCAAGGTTTAGACATCTCTGGCAGCACCTGTAGCGCTAGTAGAACGACAGCGTGAGAGAATCACTCGACGGGGAGTACATGCTTTACTGATATGCGAGAGACAAGTTCATATCACGTTACTTATGACTGTGTTATTATGTCTCTATAGCCAGCCAATAATTGCATATGTGCCTTAAAGGTCACACATTCTCCTTATCTCCCAGCTGCCCTAATAACGTATCTCAGGTTCTCCTATTCCAACATCAGAGAATTAGAGTTCTCGACTCAAAAGATGTAATGTTAATTCAGTGACCGATGGATCTTAGTCGCAATCTATCGCAAATAGGTCAGCTGGCGGCCACATTCCTACGCCAGAAGCAAAGGAGAGACAATACATTTAAAGCTGTTCTCTTAGGAAACTAACAAACAAAAGAAAAACAAAAAGAAAACATTTAGTAAGCGGCAGTCTAATACCATCTACCTGCCTTTTACTGCAACAATATGTTGATGCCGTAATACATACAAACCTTTCTGCAAATTAACCTGCAAATATACGCTGGGGGAAAATTCGTCTCCATCGCATTTTTGGTAGGGTCCGCCTCTTGGGGCATGGGCTCGGCCATCGCCAGCTGTTGTCATCTTCGCGCCCATGCCTTGGTTGCTTTTCGCATCGAGTGGATACGAAGGATGCAACGCTGCGTGACATAGCTGGGTTGATTCCTTGGTTTCCGAAGCCTTTGAGACAAAGAGACTGGGGCGACTCTGTTGATCGCAGAACTTTTGATGCCCCATCTATCCTCAACCATCTCTTGGTGGGACTCTGGCAATAGACATAGTGCATCTGGATCGGATATTTATGCTGGATGAACTAGGACATTTGTATGCTTCTCTGTTTCACTGTTGGTATCGGCGCAGCATGAAGTTTCCCCTCTACCCTCTATGCCTGCATTTTATGTATTTGCCTTAGTCACGCGAGCTGGTAGATAGATCTGCATCCCTCCTTGCTGTTACGCCTCCAGCAAACAGTCATTTTGGGAACAGTGTTTTCTACTTACAGAGCCGTAACCACTTACCCATATGGCCACAACGCACATCCCACGCCCCCACAAAAACCAGACCCCGAGCAACTACAATGATGCTCTATTCATCAGCATCATTAGGGAGCAATGCAGGCTACCACAGGCCATATCATGCTAACCGAGGCGCAACCATCCTTCTCTAATCATTATCATCACAGCGACTTCCCAGAAAGGTATGCGTTATCAGTGTGCAAAATAGCCCACAGATCGTATCCTTGTCCAACAAGTACGACCCGTCAGATTAAATAAATGCAAAAAATGAGCCAACTGGCGGATCCATCTGGTGGCGCACCGGGAAGATCGGAACTAGAGCGGCATTTTTTTTCTTCAGTGCCGAAAGGCTATGCCAGGTTAGGAATTGGAGGTTCAATAACGGTCCTGAGTCAAAGTTTGAAAGTTTGCACGCCGCAAGAGCGGACAATTTTCTTTGTGGATTTGCATGACGGCTATAGGACACTTACTGAGAGTGGGTGATGTCAGATCATACAACAGTACGCCTGACAATCGGCCTGGCAGTATGTGGAGTTGATGAACTGGAAGGCAAGTTGCACCGAGCAAATCGATTCCTCAATTTGAACTACCTATACGGTCGAGTATTGTGGGAGTCATCTAAGGCATCTTATCTCTAGACCCGCCGAGGTTTAACATTATGTCGCATTGCAGCTATAAAAGTCCAATAAGGTGCATGGAACAGGTCGGGTTCTTCAAGTTGCCCGACGGGGTCTTATAAGGTCTAATAGTCCGTCTTTCAATCGAACGGACACGATGTCCGTAGAAAACTTGGCCAACTTGGATCTCTGAGAGGGAGGCGGAAAGCTCGGATCAGAGGCTGTGATGTTCCAAGGATCCTTGTGGTGACTCTTCTTTCCGATGCGGAGTTAAACAAGATTGCGAGACTCTATGGGCTAGAATTGTATTTCATACAAAGTATATATATCTTGTATACGACGAGAATTTGAAGAAGCAGCTCGTAGCATTCCGAATACAAACCCATTTGCCTTCATACCTATCATTCGCATTTGAGATAGCAGCCATGGATGACATAGTGTATCCCACAAGTTACTTGGACAATTCTTCAGTTTACAGCGATATGCTGTTGTAATTAACGCTGCATTTCAACGACATACTTGACCCCGAAAAGTTGCATATCGCCTTGTGTAAACTTCTGGAGACGGGAGATTGGCGCAAGCTGGGTGACCGGGTTAAGAAGGGTCGGGCCGGGGGGTTCGAGATACACGCACCAAGACAATTTACCTCGGACCGACCCGCGGTGACATTCACCAGAGAAAGGATCAACATACGAATGCGCGATCACGCAGTTCTTAAGGGATTCCCCATGCATACAGATGGTGCCTCTTTGCAGCGTCCCGGAGCCGACTTTCTCCCCTTTACTCAGCACCCGGACTCCCCCAAGACAGTCAGAGATCTTATGAAGCGAAACCTGCCTTTGGGCACTCTTCATGTGGTGACGTTAAATGATGCGACGCTTGTAACTATTACATGGCCGCATCTTATCGTGGATGGAATGAGCCTGTCTATTATCCTAAACGCCTGGTCCTCTATTTTGGCGGGTTAGAGAGGACCAAGTCCCGTCACTGCTGAGCATTAACAATGACCCAGTGTACACGCCTGGAGACGAAGGAACTTGCGAGGAACAACAGTGGCTCATGAAAAAACAAGTTCTCGCCGGTTGGAAGTTTGTCATGTGGGTGATCTTGTTCATTTGGAATGGCTTAACGGAACGGGCCGAAGGTCGGATTATCTTCCTCCCAAGGACCCAAGTCGCGGCCCTGAAGACTGAGGCAGTCTTGGATATTTCAGATCAATCTGAAGCCAAGGTAGATAAGCCATGGCTTAGCGAAGGTGACGTTTTGCTAGCTTGGTTTCTGAAGATGAAGGGCCGGGCTCAGAGCTCGCCTCGTCCCATCAACGGTCTAACTGTTGTCAGCCTTCGAAACCGCCTGCCTGAGTTTGCCACCTCCCCCAGCCGCAATTTTATCCAAAACGCGCTCAGTGTCGCTTGCGTATCCTTAGCAGAAGAGGCGATTCGAGAACCGCTGGGATGTATTGCTCTTCGCTGCCGCGGAGCATTAACTCAGCAAACCACTCCTCCCCAGCTGAGGGCTTATCTTCGAGAATTGCAGTCGCTCTGGGATGCACGAAAAGACCCTTTTTTGTTATTGGGTTCACCAAAAGCCGAGATGCTTGCCATGACGAATTGGACCAAAATGGACTTGGTGCGAGCGATTGACTTTTCTCCCGCGGTGTTAAGACGGGGAGACGATAAGTCGAGAAAGAACCCCCCCGGCACCACTGTGCTCTCGGTCTTCAATGAGCTAAGTCCTCATCCCTTGGCGAGAAATCTCATGATTGTTAATGGTAAAGATCGGGAAGGCAATTATTGGCTGTATGCCAAGCTCTCGCCAAGATTTTGGGCCGTAATAGAGCACGAAATCGAGAGATTGCGGAAGATGGATTGAAAGCTTGATTCGGGGTCTTCGAGTTAGCGATTTACGTAAAGATTGGATAACTAGGGTCCTCGTTATGGCTGACAGTTACGAATGCCTCTCCAGTTACGAAAGGATAAATGCTGCTCCTCAATCATTTGTCGACGTTCCAAACTCCCGAATGATCAAAGCCTTCTAATGCACACCCGTCTGTCAGATAGAGGCAAACATGACACGCGTCGGGATATGTTCTAGTGAGTTACAATAGTTCGCTACTTCAAATTAGGTGAGGGACTGTATCAAGTTCTGGTGGAGGACCAGATTGAACGAGGGAAATGTCAGGCTAGGAGCCCAATTGGAGAATAGTCTGATAGTAGTCCAGTAATATTACGCGCGTGGAATGTATGAGCTTCATTGCTAGAAACTTGGCATTGGTCAGAATCGTTTGAGATGTTGCCGACGGAGTCATTTCGGTGGTTGCCTTACTCGACCAGGAGGCCCGACCGGCCAAGATGCCTTTTTTAAACATTGAATCCGATGCTCATGCGGTCTAGATAGGCGTATGAACTGGCTGCTTTGGTGACAAATCAAGGCTGAGCAGTCCTTCAATTGCAAGTCCCATGCTTTCAAGGTATCGAAGACCCGCGTCTTAGCTCAGAATTTTTTGCTGTAATATTGTGGAAAGAATGCTATATAATATGCTAGTATCAATCTAAACAAAGAAGAGTAGATGCACAATGTCCGAGAAGTTGAATGAAAGTATGGGGGATAAGACGACTTGCTTCATTTCAGTCTGCGAAAGGCATGCAGGCCACACAAAGACCAGCTTTTGCAGTCAACACAACCCAACACGGAGCTCTAGAGAGATAGTCCTGCAAGAAGCGCTCGGAGGCTCAGGTTCAAAGCCTTAGTGATGATACCATCCCAGTTGAAGGTAGCGAGAGCTTTGGTGGCATTATCTGTGAATGTGATTCCGGCGTCATTAAGGTTCATCTGGTTGATCGTTGACATTGAGCTCTGAAGGTAGGCACTAGCATCCTTGTTCAAGTCATTGGTCTTGATGTAGTTTCCGAAGCCTCTGAGGCGCTCCTTCATCTTTGCGATAAAGTTTTGGGGATCAGTAACAGCCTATGCTTGTCAGTATGCGTCTATACACCACCGTCCACCTGGGGGGAAAGCTTACCCCGGCTGCAATGTCTACTGCTCGCTTAACAGGCGCGGAAACTCTGCGTAAGTGGCGAGCTGAGATGCTGCGCAGCTGCAGAGCTGTACCACTCATGAGTGTGCTGGCCCCATCTAATGTGGCTTTTGCGAGGCTATTAAGATCTTGTGATCGGATGAAGTCACGGACTTGGCTCGTCCCAGCGCGAGCAAGTGCATTGAAGTCCATGGATCTAGCCTGATTACGGGCAACACTGAACGTGTCACGCATGAGGCCATTTACATCGGCATTGCCCTGTCTCGCATTGGTCAATGAATACCGATACATTAGCGAACATCACTTACTTGGTCCATATGGGCCAGAGCTACCCTGACTTGATTCACAGTTGATGAGTGGGCGTTTCGCAGTGCGTTGGCATCGATGCCAGTCAATTTGACGAAGAGCTGTGACCAGCGTTCCTTGACATCTCTCAAGCTAGGGTCAGGCTGATATCTCATAAGTTAGCAATAGGTGGGTGCCCTTGATTGGGAATTTCCGCAGCACCTTCGCATCCTGTGCTCTTTTGCTCAGAGAAACAACCTCGGTTCCAATTGAAAGGGCAGCGCCTGACACTGAGCCTGCAATCAGGGCTGAAACAGCAAATACTCGCGAGAACTTCATTTTCGATACAGAGGGCTTTGCGTCGCTAGTCCCGGCAAAGCAAGATAGTGACAGCCTGTTATCTCAGAGAATTGCCTCAAGTAATTCGGAAGGAAGGGGACAATTTTGGTGAGGCTCAGACTAATTCAGAGTGCTGACGACTTGGCACTATTTATATAAACCATAGTTGGAGTCAGGCAAACAGATCTAGTTGTGGCATCACCTCGTGACAGGGCTAAGATCGTCAGCGCAAAATGGCAATGTGATCAAAGGCATCAAAATGAAACATCATCGAAATAACTTTTCTAGCTTCCGGCATTCTTTGTTTGTCGTTTAGTTGCCAGCATCTCCCCGCTCAGCTTCGCATATTATGGCAGTCAGGCACTTTGACCTTTACGAGCGCGCGGAGGTAAAAAAAGCACTGTTTGCTTTATGCGTACACGAATGAAACTATAGCAAGTTTGCGTTGCATTATTCCAGAAAAAGACTATCTGAAACGCGCTTGGGTGACGGGCACGAAGAATAAACTATGCTTCGTTGATTAGCCATTTCGTGGTTAGCCTTACTGGATGCAGCAGTATCGTTGTCATTTGAAGGGTAGTCGACATCTTGATCACATGCGTATTGCGTTGTGGCGCTACAACTAATATGTTTGACTCTACCGCCTCGTCCCAATTTCCCATTTCGGTAGTCTTAGTCTAGGGGACTAGTCGCCGATATACGACGCTGCGGATCATAAATTAAGACGAAACGGCTACGGCGGGGGATCGCCAATGAGTTTCGCTGTCGGAGGGTTATGCATCATCCCGATCAATGAGATTGCGCTTCACGTGACGGTTTCGAATACAAAGTCTTCAATTAAAAAACCACTTTGAATTTTGGGACTCCTTATTTAGGATTCCTTGACCTCGGCAGATGCGCGATTGCGGTGTTCCGAACCGGTATTGGGATTCTAGCCCTGATGTGAGGGGTTTAATCGTCCGGCAGGCATATCATGTCAATCGGGTCTTGAACTGCAGCCCGACCGAGAGAGCTTTCGAAAAGTCACAATATTTTTTTTGTCTATGTGGAAGGCATGATATCGATAGGATCATAATCGACGGACAGCAAGATATTCACCATATTAGGATGGGTGGCTAAATCACGGTCACTATCATGGTCACCGCTGCAGCGTTTTCACACCACACAGAGCTTTACAGCATTCTCATGGGGCGAATGGAATCTGCCGCAGTGTTTCAAGCAGGCGCGAAGTTATCGCCCTCTACAAAAATGTCGAGCAGTTGCCCGAGAGACGGTATAGTGACTTTCAGGACCATACCCTTGGTACTTAAACTGCATTCCTTTCTTTTTATATTCTTCTGCTTACATTTATTCCCTCTAGCCTCACGAGGTCTTCCAGAGTATTCCAAAGAGAAAAGATGACGCCCGACGCAACGTGAGATTCGAGATTTCAGCAAGAATTGCTGTGGTTTAGACAAATTCACGAAGAATGCAAGGCTATACAATGTGTCCTACCAGTAAGTCTTTGAGTTCAGCATCCTATGCATCTATGATCAACTCGTACTTGAGGCCACTCGGTCTGATTACGCATGATTTGAGGTCGTCTTGCCTAGTATGTCAGGTGTTGGAAATCGCCCACGGACAGCATCTTGCAAAAGTTGCCAGTAGGGGATTTGCACAGGAGTCGACATTGCCAACGATGCTCATTACCTGATCAGCAGTGGAGTAATGAGCGACCATTCTCGAAGCATCAGGCGTATAAACCTAATCTTGCCCTCGGGGAAAATGTAATAAAGAGATCGGCAAGCGGGCAACTGATGTCGACCTCTGTTCGCGCGGTTACATCTGATCCCTCGCTCAACGCCTGAGCACACAGCAGTTCGATAACTTCTGATCAGCAAGCTGTAATAGCGCACCAATTGTTCGTCGTCCGGCAATAACCTACTGGGTTACATTTCCACTCTAAGTTCTCCCCACCTCCCGCCTGGCTTTAGTGCGCGGGGAAGGCTGTCCACCCCGGTTTTGTTACCGGGGTTTGAGCATTTGCATGCCATGAGGAATGCTTTTTGCCTTGGGGAATGTGGGGATGTGCTAATATCATAGTCGGCTCCGGTGATTATGAGCTCATCTTCCTTGTGTGAAGAGATCGCGGCAATCTTGGCGTGGGAGCTTTCAGGTACGCGGGTGCTACTTGCGCTCCAATCAGGACGTCCCGCTCGACTTGAGTTCATCATCCGCTCACATTCGCCCGATCAACGATGGAACAAAGACGAGTAGGATCTGCATCAGGAGGCGGAAATTTCCAGATGTGCTAGGCGGGCCAATTGAAGCAAGTTGGGGGTGTCATATCAATTTAAGCATAAAAAGCCAGTCTTTTTCCCCGGAATTCGAAAGGTCGAGGAAATGGACCTTATATTCAACCCGAGTCTCCTTTACTTCTGAACAATGGTCGCTCTGCGAAAATTGGGCTCAGCCCTCACGGCCGTCGCTGGAGCGGCGGCTGTGTCCCTAAATGTTGGCACGACTGACGGTAATGCATCAAGTCCGCTACTGTACGGTATCATGTTTGAGGTGAGTACTTGAAAGCAACATCTGGAGTATCGTACACTAGCTGACCATATCAGGACATTAATTTCTCAGGTTTGAATTCCTTGAAGAACGCATTCGCTTTTTGAAGTTGCTAACAGGTTCTCCAAGGTGACGGCGGCATTCACGGACAAGTACTGCGAAATAATGGCTTTCAAGGAGACAACGTTTCTACTTTAGCTTACTCAGGCATTGGGAATGTCGAGCTGTCTGTCGACAGCAACAATCCTTTGACGAAAGCGATTACAAAGACGCTGAAGGTCTCGGTCGCATCGGGCGCAAACGGGCAAGTTGGGTTTTTCAACGTCGGGTACCTTGGTGTTCCCGTCAATGCCGGTACATACTCCAACTACTTCTGGGTCAAAGGCTCATACAAGGGAGATGTAACTGTTGCGCTTGTCGGACCTAGCGGAAAGACGTACGCGAAGAAGGCCATTCGTGTCGAAAGCTCTTCCAACAAATTCACCTACTATGAAACAACGTTTCCTGTGACACAGAGCTCCGAGTCGGATAACATTTGGACATTGACCTTTGATGCTGGCAAGGTTCAAGGTTCAGCCCTGAACTTTGGTCTGATTCAGTTGTTCCCGCCGACTTATCACTCCAAGTAAGTAAGCTCTTGAAGCTGGTAGATTCGAAGGCTGACATCTGTAACAGAAAGAATGGTCTCCGCAAGGACGTCGCCACGTATCTTGAGCAGGTGTATCCTTCGTTCCTTCGCTTCCCTGGCGGCAACAATATGTAAGTCTCCAGGCGCTTGTAGTAACTTAACCGCCCCAATCTTTGAATTACTCTAACGTCCGAACAGGGAGGGCTCGTCAGCAGCGACGCGGTGGAAGTGGAACGAGACAATTGGCCCCATCGAGAACCGTCCTGGCCGCCAAGGTACTTGGGGCTACCCAAATACTGATGCACTCGGTAGATCATACCAGAATCGTGCTCCCGTACTGGCCCTCACTGACTCCAGATAGGTTTGATGGAATACTTGCAGTGGTGCGATGACATGAAGATGGAACCACTGCTGGGCGTGTGGGCCGGCTTAGCCCTGAAGCCTTATATCGAGGACATTTTGAACGAACTCGAGTTCCTCCTGGGAGGCACAAATACCAAGTACGGAGCCCTGCGAGCCAAATATGGCCGACCAAAGCCCTACAATATCCGCTTTGTGGAAGTCGGCAACGAGGACAACCTCAGCAATGGTTGTGCTTCGTACGCTTCTCGCTTCACGGATATTTACAACGCGATTCACAAGGCATATCCTGATATCACCATTATTACCTCCACCGCGCAAGCAGATTGCCTGCCAAGCACCCTGCCCAAGGGCGTCTGGAAGGACATTCACCACTATGAAAAGCCAGACGCCTTTGTCAAGCTCTTCAACGAATTCGACAATGTTCCACGCGACCACAGCATACTCGTAGGCGAGTACGGCAGCACAGAAGGTAATGACGGCAGCAAGACCCAACGGTCATACATGCAGGGCAGCTGCGGCGAGGCCGTCTACATGATTGGCATGGAGAGAAATAGCGATGTTGTCAAGATGGCGAGCTATGCGCCTCTCCTGGAGCATTTCGAGATGAATCAGTGGTCGGTGAGTAAAATTCGAAAGCTAAACGTGTCAGGAATATGCTAATATTCGACAGCCCAATCTGTTTGGCTTCAACTCAACCGCTGGCTCCATCACAGACAGCACTTCATTTTGGGTGCAAAACATCTTCTCCGAGAACCGTGGAGATAAAATCCTGCCCGTGAAGTCGGACTCCAATTTTGGACCCGTTTACTGGGTGGTATCATCCAAGAAGGGCTCTACGTACTATGTCAAGCTGGCAAACTACGGGTCATCTTCCCAGAGTGTCTCTGTCAAATTCGACGGGAAAAGACTTGGGAAGAGCGGCAAGTTGACCCTGGTCCAAGGCCCCGAGAATACTTCAAACTATCCTGGCAATGTCAGCATCACACCAAAGACGAGTAAGGTGTCCAGAGCACAGGATGGCAGCTACAAGGTCAACCTTTCAGCTTGGGGCGTGGGTGTCTTGGCAGTCTCTGCATGAAGTAGAATAGGCATCTGTAGAAAAAGGCAATGCTGACCACGAACTATACATGAAAGCCTGAAGCTGTTGTGATTGGATACCACAGTCACATACACTCTTTGCCTGCTGTTTAAATCGCAGTAAGCTACATTGTGGCGTGCGTACCCAGACCAACCTACAAATCTTAAGAGCACTGTGAAAAAATGCCTGTGCTCGACATTGAAGCATTGATTCAAATGAAATAACGACTTTTCTTTGCTAGAATCACAGCCGGGGTTCCTTAATATTATGCTGTGTTAAAAAGACGGCGAGTTTGGGAAATTTCCTCGAATACTACATAGACGCACGTAAGACAAGCCTGCACATGACTGCATAAGGTCCATGGACACGGCCAGATATTTCCACGCCACCGGCTCTATGTTGTACGACACACTCTAGTAAATGACTGAGTACAGGCCGCGCGTCGCATTACTAGTTCTAAACTGACAGCAGCCGTGCGGTTGCGTATGATCCGAAGATGAGGGTATAAACCACGGCTTGTTCATGACGAGGACAAATGAGGCATAATTCTCGCGAAGATTCACCTGAAACCTGCATCAAGGACAGTTTTATGATGTATGCAACCAATCAATCGATGCGCCGAATTAGATACTCAAAGTCGTCTTCAGAGGAAGCTTGGTGCTGCTCCTCCCAATGTACACCTCATACTGCCCCCTCTGCAGCTGCCACTTTTGCGCCTGCGTATTCCAAACACTCAAATCCCGCCTGGTCAACTCAAAAGACACTTGGGTTCTCTGTCCTGCCTTGACGAACTGCTTCGAGAAGCCTCGCAATTGTTTCGCTCTTGTTCCCGGAATGCGGATATATAACTGTGCCACCTCGGCGCCGTCTACATCCCGACCATTCACAAGGGTAAAAGAGACGGTGGCGATAGTCTCCCAGAGATCCTCTTGGCCACCGCTTGCAATCCTTCCCTGAGGCCACTCGCTTTGGAATTTTCCACTTGGACCCTGAATCCTGATGTCAGAGTAGTCGTATCGAGTGTAGCTCAGCCCAAATCCGAATTCATAGCGGGGCTGGATGTGGCTTTTCTCGAAGTACTTGTAGTCTGTATAGATGCCAGCACTGTAGTCTGCCTGAGGGTTCTTGCTGCCACTTTGTGAGATGGGGCCGAGGAGAGCGCCGTAGTCGGACTCTTTATGGGCAACCGTGTAGGGGAGCTTGCCGGAGGGATTGGATTCACCCTAGAGGATAGACACGATGGCGTCGCCGCTCTGTTGGCCTGGAAGATGAGCGAAGATCAGAGCGTTGACATTTGGATGGTCTACAAAGCCATCGACGAGCCTGACTCCTGCGTTATGAAGGACGACGATCGTCTTAGCACACTGATTGGCCACAGTCTTGATCAAAGTATTAGTGTAGTCATCTTGGATACCCGGTCGATCATCGCCCTCCGTAGACCATGCGTTACCGAAGACAATGCAGGCATCTGACTCAGGCTTTACAGCAGGCTGGCTAGAAGTCAGGTCTTGGTAGAGCTTGAATCCGTCTTTGGTCGCTCTCGCCACGAGGGCATCTTGTGGGGAAACAAATGTGGCAGGTGTGATTGCACCAGAACCGCCTGCGCCGTAGAGTGTTCCTTTGGGGCCGATGACCGTCTGGCCTTGGTCAAGGCCAAGAATGGGAGCCTTGCCGACAATCCAGGAACCGTTGGTATCTTCAGCGGCAGACCACTTCGGGGCTGTGTTTGCTGAATAGCCAAAAATGGAGATGGTCTTGGGCTTACGCAGTGGAAGTGTATTCTTTTCGTTTTTGACAAGAACATGGCCCTCGATGGCTCCTTCAAGGATCGTTGAACGGTCCGCAGGATTTCGACCCTCTATAACAGTATGCGGCCCGTTTACCGGCTTCGGCATACCAACACCAGGCTGAGGAAAGCCTTGATCCTGTCCGACTTGGTACCACGATGCAATAATTCTGCATCCAGTTAGTCACCGCAATAAACTCTTTGGCTTACATACGGGAACAAACCTTGTAGCTATATCCGTAACCCGAGATTCCGGGAAAGACCCATTTTGAACCGCTTGCACGAGGTTCTTCTCCCAAGAACCGGCATTCGGCATACCCATGTCTAAACCCCCAGTGGCATACTCCAGACCACCGTACAAAGCTCCCCAATCGGAGACGACGAAGCCCTCCATTCAGTTGGCGACATTGGCAAGAGAATTGACGCCAACGGAGGCCAAAATACCTTGAACCCAAGTTCTTTTTTCAGCAGGTCATTCTGTGTCTTGCTGTTCGCACATCCGTAGGTCTGATTGATACGCTGGTACGAGCACATAATGTTTGCGGAGCCTGCCTTGACAGCATCCTGAAACGGCCTTTGCAATCCAATCAACTCGAATCCCACATTGGAGACTATCCAGTTATCTAGAGCGCCGACCTACCACAGGAAAAGCTCATGCATGGACTTGTCATCGATATTAGTCGAGACAGCCGCGGTATCACCATCCGGAACCCGCTGCAACTCTTGCTCGTTGCCAATAAAGTGCTTGCGCCGCAAATATCAGTTCAAACCTTCTTCACTCGTCTAGTACTCATTCACATACCTTGGTACTGGTAATCACATTGGCGGACTGAATGCCCTTGACCGTCTCAGAGGCAATAACACCAGATAAATAAGGGTCTGCCGAGGCCCCTTCCCAGTTACGGCCGCCTCTAATCACAGTCCAAGCTGGGCCGACGACGGGTCCAAGCAGAACATTTACGCCTTTCCGCTTGAACTCGCCGCCCATGGCGGCACCGCGCTGTCGTGCCAAATCTTTATTCCAGCTGCAATCTTGTCAGTGACGACACCAGCCATTGGGCTTCAAGCATGACAACATACCTAGCACCGACATGAACACCGCTTGCAAAACCACTGACTGCGTCCATACCGCGAAGCCCTTGTCCCGCGTCGCTGAGACACATCCCTGGGAAATTGAGTCTTGGAATAGCCGCAATGTTGCCAGAGCAGCCATTCGAAGCGGACACGCCACCCGTCAGACCAACCTATACCAGTCCAAAGTCAATGATGGAACAAATCGTGCTTGTGCATTGGGCATACCTTCTCCTCCAGCGTCATCTTGTCCACCATGGCCTTCGCCTTTTGGTACGACGCAGTCCAGTCATTGCCGGTAGCATCTCCTATACAACAAACTTAGTATATCTCGCATGTATACAAAATGAGGAGATTATATAAGCGTACTTACGGGGAGAATGAGCAGGAGGATGCCCTGACGCCTGCCCAAGCAATGGCAGAAGACTCAAAACAGCAGAGAAATGCATGATGAAAAACCCGTCGACGTCGACTGAGATCTGTCCTTGACAGCATACATCATTCAAGACAAATGCCCGTTCATGACTTTATATACAAAATGCGCTTTCGTGACACGACATGCACACAACGCACAATGACTACATGCGGGGTCGACGATCGGCATCTCTGCAACAATTCCGAGTTCGCACTCATCATAACCCCCTATGTTCTCTTCCGAAATTGCTTTTCTCAATTGTCATTGCCGTGTTCAAGTCCGCTAGGTCAACGTGTGGTGAAAATTAAGACCGACGATTTCGCCACGACCCAGCATGGTGTCTGTGGGCATGCCACTTATTGGACTGCCTGCTGTTCTTCCCCAGTCCATGAGTAGTTTCGTCCTTGCCTATATGGGACTGACACGTTTGGGTGGAGATGGGAACATCCGCGGTTTTAGCGAGCCTTCCGTGATGTTACACGCAGGGCTCTTGCAATCGAGCTGTTTGTTGTTTGGGGGAATAATTCATACGTGCGGTCAGTATATCCGACGGGACGGAGGGGGCTTCGGCCAAATCCACCTTGTCTGCGGGACCTATAACGGCGTTGAACAATCGGAGCTGGGCGAGTAATTTCCGATGGGACGCTATAGCAGCATGGCGGTTGTATATGGCTGGGTAGACAACTGTGCATTTGCACACTACGGGACAGAATGAGGATATTCAATGGCTGCTGAAATTCATTCTGAACACGAACATAGTCATGGAGCAAAGGGTCACCAGATAACCACACTTGGAACGTCCGCCAGCAAAGCATGGGCAGTGACAGCAAGACAACTGGGAAAGCCAAGCAATTGCCAAACCTACCCCAGCCTCACGGCAATAACGTCAAACAGGCGCAATGCCGTGACAATTTCCGCTGCGCCCCCAACTGATGTGTTGACGAAGGCATCTTGAACAGCACAACATACAAGGGGTTACGCCCACCTTCCGATCCGGTGGACACAAGATTCACCAGGACGTACACAGTCCAGCAGGTATCGCTGTGCATCAAAACAACGTCATCAACGCAAGCCTCGTGGTGCACCATGGTGCACCGCATAATTACGAGGCCAGGTTTGTAGACGTGTGGGGTGACCTAATGTCCAGGGATTTAGCATTCAACGCGGGGTTGAATCACGATGGAGCGGCTGAATCGATGCGGGGAAATAGACTTGACATGAATGTTATTGAGGGGCTGCCCGTCTTCGCATCTGCTTTGGCCGATGATGTCGGGTCGAACAGCAGACTCCGTGCAAATGACTTAATTAATTGAGACAAGCAACATCATTAGTCATGCTTGTCTAAGACTTGCGCATAATCCAAAGCATCACATATTCGAGAGAAGCAAATGTTTTGAGTCCAGAGTAGATTGATATTCTCAAGTACATGTATCCTCATTATAACCTGCAGCAGCAAGTATAGGTATTCCTCAATACAAAATGCATGCTAATTTGCTTCGCGCCCAAAATGACCAACTTTTGCGAAAAGATTCAAGACAAAGAAAAAAAGTACCACGCAAAAATAGACAATCAAGATCAACGAATAACGCCCATGTAACAAAAATAATTGTTCCCAAGATCACAGATCCAAATAATAATCGACGTCGTCACTTCTGCCCAAGCTCGATCGTTTGTCGCTCTATATGCCATAAAATGTTTTGTGTAGGTCGTCTAGGAATGTGGTGTGTATATGCAAAAGGGGGGAATGCGAGTTCATAAATTGAAAAGAACTGCTTAGGCTGGAGAGGGAGACTCCCAGTCTGAGGCTCCTGAGCTCTCGGAGCTCTCGAGCTTCTTGGCCTCGACCCATGGTCGGACAGGGTTGCCCATCCAGCGGGTTCCGGCGGGAAGGTTCTCACCACGCATCACTAGGGAGGATGGGGCAATGGTGGTGCCTGCTCCGATGGTGGTGGCGGGGAGGGCAATGGATCGTGGGCCGAGTGTGGCACCAGCCTCGAGGACGACCTTGTCCAGACGCATGATTCTGTCGTGGAACAGATGGGTCTGCAGAACGGCACGACGGTTGACAGTGGCGCCGTCTCCAATCTCACACAACTCGGCCTCGGGAAGATGGTGGCTGTCGAGCCAGACACCGTGGCCGATCTTGGCACCGAGAGTTCGCATCCACCAGACAAGGAGAGGAGTGCCGTAGAAAACACCAATCATCCAGGGGACAGCGAGGGATTGAATGAAGGTGTCTGCAAGCTCATTGCGCCAGACGAATGAGCTCCACAGAGGGCGATGCATTCCGGCGGTGAATGCGAGGAGTCAAGGCCCACTTGACAGCGGTGGTGAGGAAAAGAGCGAAGAAACCAGTAGTGAAAAGCATGGCGGGACCGGCGAGGATAGCTTGCCAGTAGCCATCGTAGTTGAGAATCCACAAGTAACCCGTTCCGATAGCAGTGACCAAGACACCACTGATGAGCAGAGGTGTAAGTCTGCAGAACTCGATGATACCTCGGAAGATGACGAGTCTAGTAGGAGGCTTGAAGGTGAGAGAGTCGTCGACCTGAATATCCTGCTTTCGGGGGAGTGAGATAGCTGGGCGACCGAGCCATGAAGAGCCAGCTTCCATATTGTGAGGAGCAGTGCCAAGCACACCAACGAGAGACTTCTCGGGAACATGGACACCAGGGTCGACAATACCAGAGTTACCAACAAAGGCCTTCTCGCCAACAGATGAGGGACCGATGCGAATGGAACCACGGTTGAGTTCGAAAGGAGACAAGACGACATCATCAGCCAGGAAGGCGCCGTCCTCCACAGTCATGAGAGAGGGAATGCAGATAATAGTAGAGGCCTCGACGTATTTGCCAATACGGGCACCGAACAATCGCAACCAGGCTGGCGTAATCAAACTAGCGTAGAGAGGGAACATGGTGGTGCGGACCTGCATCATAGTGCCGTGGGTGATCCAAGCAGCCCAGGCGGCAGTGCTGTGCCACGAGTAGGAGCCAGGACGGAGGAAGATGCTTGCGAAACGAACAAACATGACACTCGTGGCAATGTAAACAAAGATACCGAGGACAGTACCGGGAACAGTGAACTTAATGATAGTCATGACCAGGTTGTTGAAGTCGCTGTAATCGCGAACCAGGATTGGCGTGAGGGCCAGAGTTGGTGCGGCAGGGATGATGGGCAGAAAGTCAAGAACCAGGAGGGTGATAGTGTATCGGAGGCCAGAGAAGAAGCTTCGCTCGTTGATGTAAGCCTTCTCGTCGGCAGAGGGAGTGACATCGGGACCACGAACGGTGCCCTCAACAACTGTGCCGCCCTCGACAGTGGCATAGGGTTCGATGACTGTGCCGGGCATGAGGGTTGATCGGTGGCCAACGACAGCACCTTCACCAACAGTAATGAAACCAATGTGCAGGAAGTCACCATCGAGCCACCAACCAGCGGTATCGACTTCAGGCTCGATAGAGCAGCCATCGCCGAAGCTGGCAAGGCCAGTGGTGGGAGGCAGGCCGTGGAACTGGACGTCTTTACCAACGTGGCAGCCCAAGAGTCGTGCGTAACGGCGAACCCATTGAGTGCCGGCAATACCACCAATATTTCCCATAGCAGCGAATTGCTCGGCATCCCAGAGACGAAGATGGGTGCTGCCACCACGCTGGTAAGTACCAGGCTTGATACCCCAGGTGAGCAGGCGAGAGCCCAGAGCGGTTGTGATCAAAAGACCCGGGAAAGTCATGAAAACGGCCCAAATGACAGCGATCAACCACCATGGAAGAGGGTTGACGCCAGCCCAGGAGTCTGGGCCAAGACGCAGAGCGAAGAACTTCTTCATAGCAGAAACACCAGCCAGCCATCGTCCCGAGTTGAATGTGATTTCAGCAATCAGAATACAGGCCTGGACGAACATGACCCATCGCGCAGTCGGCTTGACCATTCGGTCTTCTTGCTTCGTGCCAGCGAGGTCGTCGACACGAGCAGCCTGCGCTGCAAGAACAGGGTATTCGTAAATATCAGCGACAGACATGGTGGGAGCGCGCTGTCGCAGCTGTGAGACCAGCTGAGCAGCCGCCAAACTAGTGCCGCCCAAGTCAAAGAAATCGGATTCATGAGTAGCAGGAATACCGATAACACGGCGCCACTGCTCGGCGAGCCAAGCGGTGATACCATGAATGGGCTGGGCATCAACGTGGGAGGGGGCTGGTGGTGGCCAAGGCAAAGCCTTTCGGTCGACTTTGCCTGATGTTCGCACTGGGATATCGTCCACAGTAACGAGCATGGGAACAAGAGTAGCGGGCAAAACGCGGCGAAGAATGCCACGATCGTTGGCCTGGGGAGGACCATTTCGAACAACATATCCAACGAGGACTTGGTTTCCAGTCTCACTCTTGCGGATGGCTGCAGCACCGGCGCTGACACCGGGCAAGGTCATGAGGGCGGCATCAATCTCGCCGAGTTCGATACGACGGCCACCGAGTTTAATCTGCTTGTCGTTACGACCAACAAAGAAAAGACCCTCTTTCTCGGCACGAACCAAATCACCGCTTCGGTAGGCTCGCTCACCGTCAAAGCAGGCAGCCGGGACAAATTTGACGGCATCCTTCTCAGGGTCCAGATAGCGCGCCATGCCAACACCACCAATAACCAACTCACCCTCCTCACCCCATTTCACAGTGTTACCCTCGGCATCCACAACGGCGAGCTTCCATCCGGCGAGGGGAAGACCGATGGCCACCGGCTTGCCGGCCACGAGTGGGGCGGCGCAAGCAACAACGGTTGCTTCGGTGGGGCCATAAGTGTTCCACACGGAGTCAACGGTGTTGGGAAGTCGGGTTGCCAACTCAGGGGGACAGGCTTCTCCGCCGAGAATGAGCAATCGAAGGCCCTTGAGAGCCTCAGCGGGCCATATGGCGGCCAGTGTTGGGACAGTCGACACTACCGAGATCCGCTGTGTGGTGAGGAACGTGCCCAGGTCGGCACCGGCTTTGACGAGAGATCGAGGGGCGGGCACAAGACAAGCACCATATCTCCATGCAAGCCACATCTCTTCGCATGATGCATCGAATGCTACTGAAAGTCCGGCGAGGACTCGATCGCCGGGTGCAAGGGGCTTGTTGGGCAGGAAGATCTTGGATTCGGCGCCGACGAATGCGGCAGCGCTGCGGTGAGTGACAGCGACACCCTTAGGCTTGCCTGTTGATCCAGAGGTGAAAATAATCCAGGCATCGTCACCCAAATTAGGTTTCCGTTGCTCACCTCCAACGGGAGGATTATAGCTTGTCAAGGTGGCATTGTCTGTGTAAGCAGCAGTGACATTGGCCTCACCAAAGACCAGCTGAGCACGCTCGTCGGGGTTATCGACGTCGACGGGGACGTAGGCGGCACCGGCAGTGATGACAGCGAGAATGCTGATGTAAAGCTCTAATGATCCAGAAGTAACTCGGACTCCAATGCGGTCTCCAGCGCCGACGCCAGCTGCTCTGAGCTGCTCTACGCGCTTCGCGATCTGAACAGCCAATTCTGATAAGTCAATCGTTCCGAGCCATTGTCAATGGCAAAGGCGTTGGGGTGGGCGGCAGTGGTGGTCTCAAGAATGTCCACGAGGGTACGAGGAGCACCACACTCCTCGACCGGGTAGAAGGCCAAGTCGTCTTTTGAGTGAGTTTGACTCATTGTTGCTGTGTTGTAAGGGATTAAAACATCTAGACGCGACCAATTTGCTCTTTTTCCGGCAGGCTACTCAACAATGGTGAGTTGAGCCGTTGCTGAAGCAAAGATTGTGTGCGGAGGGGAATGATACTTTTTAAAGACTGGTCGGGGGGGGGGGGGGCTGCGAGCGAGAGTCGGGGAGGCTGACCAGATGATGATCCAGATCCCAAGCCTCGATAATGCTTGACAGGAAACTTTTCGTGACTAGTGCCT
>AFRD01000213.1:0-55842 GCA_000222875.2 Periglandula ipomoeae IasaF13
GAGCGAGCTGAACTGCCTGACGAGGTCCTTATAGCCATGGTGGCCCGGTTTAACGATGAAGATTGGTACGTACGACGCGCTGCCGTTAAAGCCTTAGAAGAGCGAGCGGAACTGCCTAAGGAGATCTTCACGGCCGTGGTAGCCCGGCTCGACGATGAAGATTGGTCTGTACGACGAGCCGCCGTCGAAGCCTTAAGAGAGCGAGCGGAACTGCCTGACGAGGTCATCGCGGCCGTGGTGGCTTGGTTTGACGATGCAGATCTGTACGTGCGACGGGCCGCCGTTCAAGTCTTAATTGATGGAATGCAAAAGCACGGAAAAATATTTCGCTCCCTTCTCAATAGCCCTCGCCTCGCATCCTTTTATAAGAATTTACTCTCCCAAAGCTTCGAGGAACAATTAAGTTGGTATATTGAGGATGATGGCTACTGTTTCAACCTACCAGAGGGCATCAGAAGAATCTCTATGAACAATCAACAAACGGACATGAAGGTCAAGATAAACGCGGCGCGGCCGACAGACATTCCACCAACCGGCAGTGACGCCCAGCCCTTGTCCTACTAGTCGTCCTTGACAGATGAGAGTCCCGACACGGGTAGGTGGCCCTACTGGCATAATACCATGGAACCTAGATGCATTAGGTCCATCAGCATCTGACGGGCACATGAAACCATTGCCTGCTGGGTGGCAAATGTCCTATTTATCTGGGACATGGCTCGCTTGCTCAGACACTGCTGTTGTAGCAACACTCGAAGTTTTGATATCGGTGTGAAGGAAAGGTCATGCAGTGCATAATTATCTATAGGTTGGGTCCCCGGAGTAAATCCTGAAGCGTTTAGCACTGAACTTGCAACTACTCCAGAAGATCGGGATGGCCTAAATCGCCTTCCTTTTCCTTCTCTCGAATACCCTGGAGATGCAAATCGGGAAACAGCAGAAGGCGTATTTGGTCATGGTTAGCGAGTATGGCGTCACAGCGTTGATTGACGTTAATAACAACGATTGGGCCGAGTTTTGCGGCAGCTCGAAGGTCCCCTTCGATAGGCGCACGCAAGAAATTTTCAAGCCACGTTGACGGATCTTAAGAATAAGAGTATCTAATTCTCTACCATCCTTGTCACGCTAGCTCGCTTGAGCCTGCCAGGGAGGCCCGCTTGACTCCCCTTTGTGAGAGATATCGCGGCCGATAGGTCGGAAGCCAGACCAACCACATGAGCAACCATACGCTGCTTATCTGAAGTTTCAAGTAATTCGCGCTTTCAATTTCGAAGTGAGATAAATAGCTGTGGAGGGGGCATCGTAGGATTGCTGCCAGTCTTGAATTAGAGCACAGCCCTGAGGGACCAGCATTATCCGTACGGGAGTAAGTGAATTAGACTGACGCAAAGCGATTTGATAGCACAGAACAGTTTGTTCGAGATCCTTCTTTGCTCCTGTTCTCATGTATCTGTCGCTGAGTATATCTCCGAGGTTGTTCAAGAATGAACCGCGGTTTAGGTGGTCTTTCGGCGTCGCGTGCACGGCTTCTCGTGCAATTCGAAATGGCCTCATCGAGGTCGCCCATTGCTCTTGTCTCCGAGTATCTGTCACTAAGTTGAGATCCGAGATTGCTCAACAACTCGGCACGGTCTCATCGTTCTCATGAGAAGATGGGCCTTGGTTGCGAACCGTGATGCGCATTATCTTGCAGTAGCGCTAGAGTTGTCCCACCTCAAAGTCACAGAACCCAAAGGTCGGAGGAGAATGCCACAGACGTCTGTCTCCGTGCCACTGCCATTTTGGTTGAGATTTTGCCCGTCGGTGTCTGTTATTCAGGCCGACTTGCCCGGCTGGCGTGTCGCCGTTGCATTGGACAGCTTGAGCCACTTGTCGGTTGAACAGGCAAATCAGCTCGCGCGAGACCAGCATTCTAGGGCCAAGAGAGAACTGATAGGCCTGACAGAAAACGCAAAGAGGTTTTCGCGGGGTGAGATCAGGTGCCCTCAGCGACCCCGCAAGGTAGGTCTATGAAAGATTGCTACTCATTCGAAACGAGAACGCTGTGCACCTCGGTAATTGATCATATTTGTCCCTTTACTAAATAGAATAAGTTGCAACACACACGAGCAGTACTGAGACAATGGGAAACAACCAACCTCTGCCGGACGAAAGAGTAGTCTATCTTGCTCTAAAGAATGTCTTCAAGGGCCAAAATGCTGGGGTACGCCAGACCAGGGTAGTCCGAAGGCTTATCAAGAAGCACCAAGGTCAAGAAGACGTCGCTGATTTAGTTCGTCAACACAACTTGGAGGTTGTCTGTCAATCCGCCCGAGCGCTCCTTTGTGATGAAATATTCGAATCTACGCTCAAAGCCAAGATCCGCTTCCCTGAGCTCTTCGACTTGTCGCCAACTCAAAGTGCAGAAAGGGAAGCCTCGGAAGCCGAGGCTGCCAAGAGCGAGGCGAACGCTATTGCAAAAGCTCTGCAAGGGCGATGGGATAATGTCGGAACTGAGATTCAAGAACGAGCAGCACCAAGTGTCGAAGGTGAGCGAAATCTTGTTTAATTTGGATGCTCAGGCTAAATTATTGATTCAATCAGGGCCTTCAAATTTGAATATGCCCACTCTGCCTATGGAAACACAAACGCTGGATTCCACTAATGCATCTGCTTTA
Source organism: Periglandula ipomoeae IasaF13 (assembly GCA_000222875.2). NCBI lineage: Eukaryota > Fungi > Ascomycota > Sordariomycetes > Hypocreales > Clavicipitaceae > Periglandula > Periglandula ipomoeae. Next base: position 2,655 of record AFRD01000213.1, read on the forward strand.
CCGCCTACATCAGTGCATCTGCCCGTCCCATTACCACCGCTTTTCCCTGTATACCTCCCGTTGTCAGCTCAGCATAGATTGATGGTTCACCTGCAAAATCTTCTGGAGCTGGCTTGTTTCAAATTTGGAAGAAATGTGATGCCAGACATTTTGCGACAGCGAGATTGGGACTGTCGAGGCTGTGGAGCTCAATCTCTGGACTCAGGAGTTTCTGAAGAGGCAGAATCTATTTCCAACTGGTGAGCAAGTGAGGAAGCCATTGGGAGACCTTTTCCGCTCCATCGCCAATATTCGGCATACCGCTGTTCACAGGATCCGGGTGAATGCAAAAAGCGTAGAGCAATTCCTTCTTGATGCCGAAACTCTGGTCACAATGTTGGGTGACGCCAAAATCGCCGAGAGGATCATCAAACTACGTCGAGAAACGCAAATCGCGATTGAGGAACTTCAGCGAAATAAGCATTTCCTACGGTCCAAGCTGGAAGATACCCTACGTGGGATAGCGGCTCAGCGGGAAGAGTTGAGACGCTTTGAAGTTGCCGCTATTGCGAAAATTGGAAAAGGAGGATGAGGAGTATCAGGTTCTAGCGAGCAAAAGTTTGGATGTAGCCATGGCTCCTTCTGAAGCGTCCTTCTCCACGGCTATTGACACAGAGAAAGATACGGTCACCGGCACAGAAGACACAGACGAAAGACGACGAGGACGACGCGGGGAAGCTTGAGGAAGCTTTGGGATACGAGAATTTGACATCACGTGCGAAGGGTGGATATCCCGAGGAGACTCATTTCGTCCGATTGGTTGCTGTCCAGCGGTGGAGTGATGCTGCAAATTGTGTAGTACAAGGAGACAATGCATTTGGGTTTGCAAAACCTCTTGACCGGGCAGATTTGTATGCAAATAATCATTTTGCAGGTTTTACACTTGATGTGAAGTGAGCAATGCAGGACTGAGGTCAGCATATAGACTCAAGAAGTGGATACTGAGCTGTATGCTATGGCGTTGCCTCTTTCGAGTCATTTGACCACTGTTTCGCCTTTCCGTTCCGTAATTAGAAGTTCAGGCTATTGATGCTCTCCAACTCCTTGTGAGCGTGGACGCCTGACACTGGAATTATGATCATTGGACTGCTCGCCTGACTGCAGACTTGACTTCAACTACACCTCTACCCATGGTGTAGCTCTAATTACAATTGCAACAGCTAATTCAGGACTATAGCAGCACGTTGAGTTACACTTTGGCTTCAAGTGTGAGAAAGAATTTGCTTACGCGCGTTGAGACAATACCCTACATGGGCGCTAAAATCGCCGCCCGTCGCGTCCCCGATTGACATTCACGCACATTCGCCAATAGCCAACCACCTCATCGCCAAGTGCCGTTTATCCATCTGTGCTCCTCACCCATGTATCCACTTCGAGACTCCAAATTGCAGCTCATGCATGTTGGGAACAAGGATCGATGCCCAGAGCACAACGTTGGTATTCAGACTGCCGCTGGCCCTCTTTGGGCGCTGTTTCTCCCCAAATTCCGTCATCCAGCTTGATTCGCAGTCCGACGCATTCTTAGGCAGCGGTGGTCAAAAACAGGTCCATCCGTATTCGTATGAGTGAATACGGCACCACATTTGTGTTCATTGCCGGCGCTTTATTATTGTATTTTTCGTCCAGCGGCCATCGGCTGCTCAGGTCCCATTAGCATCCACTACTGAGTGATACAAAGCCGCCTAGTCAGTCAAGTGTCTCGGTTGTCGGAGTCGACAGCCTTGCTCGCAGCTTTTCCCTACGAGAAGAAGACGCAAAATTCTCGCCCGGGGGTTGTCGTACTCGCACCGCCTAGTGTCAGTGGTAACACGCGGAAGGACTTGATCAGACGCCATACGACGGACGAACTAGTGAGGGCAAGGGATGGGAAGCAGACTCTTCCCATGGTTAGAGAGACTGAGAAAGAATGCTACGAGTGACTTGTCCGCCCAAAGTACCTGACCCCATGGATGTCACAAGTGCTTGAGTCCGAAGTCATTCTGCGGAGGGTGTCAGAGCGGAAGCACAGTTTGAGAGCCCGATGATGTGAGTATTGTTAGGAGTTCGACGACTGGGGCACACTAAGCTCGGAGGACAGCTACATATAGGAAGTCAGTGGTTGTCGTGTGTTGTTAACATCAAGTTGCAGGCGGAGTGACGGCCAGAACGTCCCAACAAAACTTGATTGATCGTGACGGGCATGCAATGTGGTTTATTGAAACACCCGCCCGACAATGAAATGAAACTGACCTTCTGCGCCTACCGATTGCATTCTGCGGGAAACCGATCAACAGCAGCCTGGTGCTTGCTGACTCCAAATAGCCAATCAGTACTCAGCTGTCCCCAGTGTCATTAGCGTGCTGAGACACCATCAAGGCTATGCGGCGCTCTTGCATTCTTGCTATGCTCTTACAATCCCAGGACCTCGTGCTGTGGACCGGCCAAGAGACAATCTCCGAGGACATGGTCATAAAAGCTTACGGCAGAGGCTTGGAACTTGACTTTGAACGCGCAGAAGCTTAAGGAGACCATCCGCTCACTACTGGGCCATCGTCGTTTGCCGTTGAAGAAGAGCCTCGATAGAATGACCTGGGTCTCATCGACGGTCGCTGCGCGCCATACTCGTCTTGTAGAACCTGGCATTCGTGCTGGCGGGAGTAGACGACACCCCCGTTGGAGCAGCGGCTGTGGGCGGCTCCCCATTCGTCGTGCTCCAGCTTCATGCAGCCTCACTTGCGGCCAGATCGGGCGACGCGTCGAGCAGTGTCACGCACTTCACTTCCCCGCGAAGTTGTCAAGTCCTCTCACTCCTCTTTAAGTCAAGTATCATCCCAAGTTGTTTACGAGATGTCCGAATCCACGTCGCAGTTACCAAAAAAGCTAAGTTGCGATGCCTATACTATGGGGTGGATCAGCCCCGCTCGAAGTGGAGCAGACGGCTGCCTGGGCTATGCTCGACGAGGAACACGAGACCTTGCCGCAGCCGAAAGAAGATCCCACCATCTACAAGCTCGGCAGTATCAACGGCCACAATGTGGTTATTGCTGGCCTTCACCAGCCGGGGAACTGTCCAGCTGCGACGGTCGTTACCCACATGACGAGGACCTTTCGCAACCTTCAATTTGGCTTACTTGTTGGCATCGGAGGCGGAGTGCTAGTCGTGACAGACGAGGGCATGATATGGCTAGGGCATATCGTGGTTGGGAAACCCACGGGAGATAATTCTGCAACCATCCAATATGACCGCGGAAAAGCGGGGCAATGTCGAATCGAGCGGACTGGCGCTATTACTCCTCCGCCCACACTTCTGCTCAATGCCGCGCAAGCGCTCACCGTCTACCGACGAAGACTCGACCGTGATCCTATCTGGATCGATACCAAGAGGATTCGAACCGATCGTGTACAATCTCGGCTTTTTGAGTTCCCCGGCATTGAAAATGATCACCTGTATCCATCAACGTATGCGCACAGGCAGCCCGGCGTGGGTTGTGACGCCTCAGAATGCGACCCTGAGCAGCGCATAAAGAGATCGCCGGACGATGATGAAAACCAGTTTGTGACGGTGCATCGCGGCACGATCGCGTCAGGTGAACTAGTCATCAAGAATGCAGAGTTGCGGGACCTGCTAGCGCAGCAGTATGGACTGCTCAGTTTCGAAACGGAGGCAGCAGGGGCTCTCGCCGACTTCCTATGTATGGTAATTCGGGGTATTTCCGACTACTGCGACTCCCACAAGAACGATCAGTGGCACGGCTTGGCGGCGGCTGCTGCTGCTGCGTACGCGCGGCGACTTTTCTTCCATTTACCAGCCCAAGAAAAGCAGTATGAGTAAAAGCTACGGTCACATATACAATGGTCCAGCAGCTAATAGATCATAGCCACCCAAACCGAGCTCCTTCCGCGGCATTCGAGCTTCCGTCGCATCTGCCCGAGGTTCCAGAGATAGCGCATTTCGTCGCTCGGGAGCACGAGCTCGGCCAGATGAAGGATGCCCTTTCCGGTACGAATAGACGTTGCGGTGTCGTTCTCCACGGCTTGGGCGGGATGGGGAAGACGCAGCTAACCCTCGCATATATTCGACGCCATCAAGCTGACTAAACCTCTATAATATGATTCAACGCAAAAGACAAAGCGACGATAAATCAGAGCGTGTCGCTCGCAGCCGGACGCATCCTACGACAACACCCGAACTTGCCCCATCTATCCGAGGCGTTGCAAGGTAAGAGCACAGACCAGGTGCTTCAAGCACTGAAGCGCTGGCTGGACGATCCGATGAATAAGTCCTGCTTGCTAAACAGGATAACCCTGTATAAGGTCGTCCGACCAGTAACGAAATGATTTACGTGTTGCGCATTTGGTGCTAGTGACTGGAGGTTCAAAAGTGGCAGGGTCTCGAACGAAGACGGCACAACTGGCCACATTGCGGCGAACTTTGGTCGACGCAAACAAGTCGCTAGTTAGTCACACAGTATACATTTCACTCGACTACTGAAATGGCGTGACGTCTCTTAATCTGATCTCTGCTACATGGGTGCTGTCGCTGCACTCATTTCGCAATCTGCTTGGATGTTGACGGTGGTCGACCGACGCGTTTCGCCCCAAACCAAGTCCTGGCCGCGTTGCTGGCTCTTACAAGCTCCCTGTGCAATGTACATTTCACTCATGGTACCTCATCGCCTGGTACGCCAAACCAGCAAATGGGGCATGGTACGATGGACCATTACTGTGCTCTGGTGATCTCATCTATGGAGTACTCGATAGATCTGGCGCTTTGTGAGAAGTTCAGTTGGAGGCACAAAGCTGACTGGGGCGTCTTATGTTAGTGCCCGCCGGGCCCAGGAGTGTTGCCTGCAAATGCTCGAGGATGGAGCAATAGCAGTCGGGGTCCTAAGCAACCAATGATCCCGAGCGGCGAAGGCAGATGCTGCATGTACGGGTTTAAAACAAAAACAAAGGAAAGTTTGAGGGCCGCATAGATGCTTGGAACATGAACTGATTACTTCAAGTTCTGCGTCATTTGTGATGTGTAGACAGATTCGGGAAAGAACGCAGAACCGACGGGGCCATCAGATCTCTACCAATACTGGTAAAGCAGCTTATATTATCATCATAACATTGTCCGTTCGCATCGCGACCACGCCAGAACCCCTACATCATCTGGTGTCGCTATGTCTGAATTGCAGTACTACCAGAAACAAAGCCCATCAAAACAGTCGCGTATCTAAGCAGTTGTTGGTGAGATCATTCATTTCGGTGCAGGGGCAGCGGAGGGCGACTTACGTAGCTCCTGTCAGAATCAGCTTCACTGTATTCGACTTCGTTATGCCGGCGAGAACCATAAGGAACAGGGTCGTGGACGCCAAGACCACAATGACACGCCCTGAAGTGGAGCTGACAGCGTTGCAAACAGCAACCGGTACAAGCAGCATGAGCGTTATGGAAACTAGGAGGATTCCCTTGGCAATGCGTGGAATCTGTGACTCGGGGTTAGATGTACACATGCGGATCATTCGAGACGCCGCGGGAGTTCCTGTTTTACACAGTGGTCAGAGTGGCGTCATGCCCCGCAGCAACATTTCTCACCCTTAATAGATTGGGCCAGGATCGGATGACCTTATCCTCTACCCATGCTTCTAATTGCATTGTAGCGTTATCACCGACAGGGGCAAGCGATATCATATCGCCTTGTTCTAGGAATGCTGTCTCCTCTCGAGCCAGTTGCCTAGGCTCTCAACATCTCTAGGATGGGGGCGTGCGATATTGAGTATGCGGCTCGTTCGCTCGACATATTGATCTAGCTTTCCTATTAGAGGCTAGTTCGCTTCGTGAGCGGCTTCACTTGCCATAATCAGCAAGACAACAATCGATCTCCCGTAAGAGGGGCGTTCGCTTCGCATTTCGATCGCATCGGCTCCTCCCGAGGTAAAGAGGGGACGTCTCTTCGCGATCCAACCGCTCAAGCTTCTCTTCAAGCATCCACAGCCTGTCTTGCTTTGCAACAGAAGGCGAGCCCGGAGCTTGTCGAACCTTCGGCACAAAAAGAACGAAATGTGTGCCGAGACGAGGGCTGTGAGGCGCGGGTATCCCGCCCTGTAATCTTCCACCAATAGTGTCTTGATGGTGGTCTGCTTCTGTGGGTCGGGTTGGTGATCCGTGGCCGCTGGTCCAGAACGCTCCCAGAGAGGAAGACAGGATCGCAAGCTAGACATTTTCCAACTCTTCCGGACGGACATCCAGTTAATTCACCCTCCGCTGTGAAGTGTTTGACGAACCACGATGGGAGATATGCGGGCGCTATGCGTCAATTACTTCCACGAGGGCGATGTACATGCCTTAGGGTATGAAATGTATCCTTCAGCCCCATGAACCAGGCTGTTGAGGCTTCAGAATCGGCTGCAAGGCAGACTGCGAGCTTGTGGCAATGACAGGAGGTATTTATACTTGGTCTTCAAAAAAACCCGACCGTTCCCTTCGTGGTTGTATCTGGTTTCTCCATCTACATCAATTATGGCTTCTGAAAGGTATCGAAATCGCTCCACAATTCATAACCAGGCTACAGCACTCATTGAATTCTGAGACAAACCAAAACGAGCTTTGTCATCTCTGACGAAGAAGATCGCCCACTCATCGCAACCTTCAAGACGGTTAGTCGTTGTGGAGCTTTCTTCCCTCATTGACAGAGAATCAATTGCTCACACAGCTTTCTAGATCCCAAGATTTCACGTCGGAGACAAGGTCTACCTATTGGCGTCTGACGGATCACGTGAAGGTCCTTGCCTGGTCGCAACTGTCGTTTCTGTCAGCGAGTGTACGCTCAGCCTCGAAGATGGACAAACTGCCAAAAATGGCCAGGTGATCCAAATGGCGAAGCTCGAGGCTGCATAGGATTAGGATCGCGTGACGAACTATTAGCCAATGGAAAGTTTACACGTCGATGGTGTCGGCGACACGGCCCTAGATAAACAATTGAAGCCCGACGGGGCGCCCGGAGCCTCAAATCTGTTCAATACTTGACCATAACTCTGCACGCCTTATCGTAGTGCATGTGTCGTGTGACTCGGAATTTGAGCCTCATATCCCTCGGCATTAAAGTAACAGCGCATTTGTGCTTGTATGGACTCGAGGGGTTTTGCCGCATCGAATCTCAGCTTGACAATTGCAAATTAACGAAGCCCATTGAATCGCCATAACCTATACCCCAAGCACCACCACCATGAGCGAGCATTGTGTATCGGAGAACTACCATGCACTCCTCATTGGCATCGACGCTTATCCCCAGGTACCACTAAAGAGTTGCGTGCGGGATGTTGAAACGACCAAGAAATGCCTCGAGGATAACTTTGCTCCGTTCGCGCTGCAAACCTTGACAGCAAGCAGAAATCCTGACCCGAACGTGTCGGTTCCACTGGAAGACCCAGAACACTTGCCGGAATGTCACATTGGCTCTTGAAAACATCGCGTCGCAAGCCCAGCCTGGGGACTTTGTCTACATCCACTACTCAGGTCATGGCACGAGAGAGGATTCATGCTTTGATTTCTCCAATAAGTCAACTGGAGGTCTAGCCTTGGTACTTCTTCAAGGTGAAGACAGCCCGGACCCACTTCTTCGGGGGCCACGATTGGCAAATTTCATCAAACGCATGATAGACAAGGATATGATCGTGACTCTGGTCCTCGACTGCTGTTTCTCAGCGACTGTCTACCGCAAGAGCGATTCGGTGGTTCGCTACCTCCCGCTTGAGTTCTCAGCAGTTGCGACCCATTCATCAGAATTCGCAGGCGAGTCGGCAAGGACCGACACTCGCTCAGCGAACCGTGACGCCTCTATGCGCGACAATTGGCTGATGGAGCCAAACGGCTACGCAATACTGACGGCGTGCGGACCCTACGAGAACGCCAAGGGGGATTCCGAGGCATCCAAGGCTGGAGTGACTTACGGGGCCCTGTCATATTTTTTGTGCCAAACCTTAAGTCGGCACGGCTTTGACAGAAGACACAAGGAGATACATGATCTCTTGCGGTCTAAATTCTGGGAAGACGGCATAGCACAGCATCCGGTGCTCTTCGGAAACTGCGATCAAGGCTTCTTTGGCCCAGTCAATTCATCCTGGAACGCAAAATCGTTTCACATTGTCGAACGCGATGGGAAGTTCCAGCTGCTTGCCGGTCGAGCTCATGGTCTTCGCGATGGTGACCAGTTTGTAATGCATCATCCAAGATCATCAGGCAAGCGCCATGATGAAGATAATTATAGGGCGAAAATCATTGATGCTGGGGCCCTCACGTCCCAGCTGCAGCTGTCGGGCGACCAGGGCAGAGTCGAAACAGGTTGGCTTGCGGAACCAGTTATCTGCGCATCTCTTATTGGGGTTTCCCATTCACTTGGCATCCGATCTTCCACAGCGCGATCAGCTGCTGACGGCGCTAAAAATACGGTCGCTGACCACTGATCTCAAGAATGATGAGGTGCCGACGTTTCAACTCAGATTAAGTGACACTGATGAATACGAAATTCTAGATGATTGTGGCCAGAAGTTGATCAATCTACCAGCTATGCCTCGGGACCAAACGGACACTGCTCGCCTGTCCGATTTGCTGGAGCATCTGGTCCGATTCAATATGGTCAAGGACCTCCGCAATCCAATGCCTTCAACGACATTTCGATCATCTTTCGCTATAGAATTGGTCAAAGATGGAATGGTATTCGGCCCAGACGAAGAAATCAAAATGCGACATAAGGAGAGTGCGACAATAGTCTTGGAAAACAATGGAGCCAGGGCATTATTTGCTTTCGTGTACAATCTGGGTTCGTGCTGGCAGGTTGAGGCTCTTCTCCATAAAACCTATGAATCCATCGCACCACAGACCAATGGCGATTTGAGAACAGGGACACACCTATGGAAAGTCACTTTCAGTGTCCCCCCATCAATGACTGATTACGGACACTGCGAAGATATCGTCAAGATCTTCATAACCTCACACCAAACATCTTTGTATTCACTGGAATTACCTAGACTTGGTGGACCATCAGGGACAAAGGCAAGAAGCAGAACCTATCACGCGGATAAAGACGTACCGGAGGATTGGGCAACCGTAGCCTTTTCTTTCTGCACATCGATTTGAAGCATTTCGGGTTGCATGTTATTTCGCATTTTGACAGCTATCACTCATCGAATGGCGTCCATATTATGGACATCTAGTTAGTTGTCGTCTTCCAACGGTTGTCTGTTGCATTTTTTTGCGCGATCCTGGTTAAAATAAAATCTTGGCACTAGGGCAGCAGGTCATTCGCTATGCACCCACATTAACTAAGTTATCTGACATTACAGTAGATATGATATCCAATTACTCAAATATACGGTGTTACAATTGTAAGTATTATGGATAATGTAAGGCACAGGAGACAACATACGATTCAATGGAAACACCACCTGACTCTCGACCCCTCGCCTTGTGCGTTTGTGGTCACATCGCTGAAGATCCACCGCTTCCAATGGCTAGGAAGCTTTCGATCATGTAAGCAGGCAAATTTCAAGGCGTTTTTCAGCTGCTCCAGGCGCCAAAAGCAACTGCTGAAGGGCTCGATTGTGATTAACACCTTCTTTACGAGGCTGGCTTGCAATGGTCTTCGTTGTAACTCTGGTTTCTGCCTCTGCCGCTGGTTTTGATAATGTGCTGACAGGAAATGAACCTTTGCAGCCTCCCACTGAGTTGTGAGGGTTGCCGGGACAGAGGTTTGTTGTGGGCACTTTGCTGCTTCTGATAGTGTGTGACATTTCCCCACTAGCGCGTCGTGACTGTTACGTCTTTCTGGGTTTGACGTGACACCCCCGCTTGCACTTTTAATTCAGGCGTGTTTTGGGGGCCGTATCCCGTTAGCCCACAGGGCTGACCAACTGGCTGCGTCAGTTTGTTGCTGACACCAAAGAGGCATCACTGCTGGATGAGTCTGCCTTTCAAGGAGGCTGTGACGCAACCCTGTGGCCGAGCGGGCCACCAACCTCGATTTATCATTAAGCTCGTTGGTCGACGATGCTTTGACATGTTGTCAGCCTTCATGGTGTTCCTGTGGGTGTCAGCAAAACTCTCAGACCTGAAATATCATCTGCCCGGACAGGTGCTTCACACCACACTTCAAACCTTTGTTGGCTGATGTTGACTAACTTTCTCATCAAGATCATTCGAATAGTCAGTGACGGCGCATCAGAGGCGATCAACGTTCCGAGAAAGGCTGGGATTCAGGAAGACATAAAGGACGCGTCTCAGACATTAAAGGCGCATTGATTATTTGCCCCTAGCAGGCCCGAGTGAAGTTGCACGCTGCGGAGAAGATATCATCACAACACCAGAACTAAAAACCACCCAGGCAGCATATCTAGTCAATTTCGAAAGTGACTTAGACTAGATAGACAGGAACAGGTACTATAAGCGATTTAAAAACGGCCGGCCAGCCTGCGAGAGTATAAACAAACGCAATACTAGACATTTATCTAGACCGGGCAACTATTTTAGACATTGTCGGAAATCGGCTCGCAACAAATACAGGAGCACAAGAACCATAAGCGACCTAGACGCGGCGATTCAGGCTGCACAAGTGGCCGTGGATGCAACACCAGAGAACCATCCTAACCAGGCAGGACGTTTAAACAATCTCGGAAATCAACTCAGCGACAGATACAACAGAACGGGAGCGATGAGCGATCTAGAAGCGGCGATTCAGGCTGCACAAGCGGCTGTGGGTGCAACACCAGAGAACCATCCTGACCGGGCAGGGCATTTGAACAGTCTCGGGCTTCAACTCGGGGTCAGGTACGACGAAACAGGAGCGATGAGCGATCTGGAAACAGCCATCTCAAACTACCAAATGTCTTTGTACCTTTCGAATTCCCTTACTATCCATCGCGTGTCCGCCGGAAAGGGCCTTCTTCGTTATTGTGCCATGATTTCCGACTGGCAGCAGGCCACTGCGGCCGCGTCAACCGCTGTTGACCTGGCTTCCACACTGACATCGAGATCGCTTGAGGACTCCTGATAAGCAGCATGTGCTTTCTCAAGTAGCTAATCTGGCTTCTGACGCGGCAGCGGCAGCAATACAGGCTGGTAGGGAGCCCCTGTATGCACTGTCGTTGCTGGAAAAAGACCGTGGAATTCTGGCAACGTCAGTCGAAGATACACGTGTAGATATGAGCGACCTTCGGAATCAACATCCCGACTTGGCGAAGCGCTTTATTGACCTCTGCAATGAACTCAATGAGCCCGTTACCCGCGGGGCGCTCATTGTAGAGGGGACAGATTGGCCTTCCTGGCAAACTCAAGCAACACGGCGCTACGACACTGGAAAAGATCTGGACGACTTGATATTACACATTCGCCAACAAAGTGGGTTTGAAGACTTCTTGCTGGCCCCTGACGAAGTGGATATGCGAGCTGCAGCAGGACTCGAGCCTATTGTGGTAATCAACGTGAGTCGGTACCGCTGCGATGCTATCATTGTCGAGAACCAACGAATACGACTTCTACCTTTGCCGGATCTGTACCTCGATGTCATCGAAAAACATGTTGAAGAGGGTGACCTTGGCTGTCCTAGGATTCTCGAGTGGCTATGGGATACATTTGCGAGTACCATTTTATATGCATTAGGATTCACGCAGCCTCCTGGCGATGACTGGCCCCATGTCTGGTGGATATCAACAGGAATGCTGACAAAATTCCCTCTTCATGCTGCATGATATCATTGTGCAAGATCCAATGACACAGTCATAGACAGAGTCATGTCGTCGTATAGCTCGTCTGTCAAAGCGATCATACACGGTCGCCGACGTCATAACAACGCACAAGTCCTACCTACCTCGACCAAGGCACTTCTCGTCGCGATGCAAAACACGCCAGGAATATCTGGACGGCTTCCATTTGCGACTGAAGAATTGGCGGTGGTGCGACGCGTTTGCGAGTCCATGCAAATCGATACCGTTGAACCAGAGCCGCGTAGGAGAGAAGTGGTGCAAAATTTACTAGAATGTAGATCCTTTCATTTTGCCGGTCATGGGTATACGGATCAACATGATCCGTCCAAGAGCCACCTTGCTTTGGCGGACTGGCAGACTGATCCGTTGACAGTTGGTTCACTTTTGGAAGTGAACCTCCGCCAGCACTCTCCATTTCTTGCCTATCTTTCGGCTTGTGGGACTGGCGAAATTGAGGACCAGAAGTTCATGGACGAGGGTATTCATTTCATCAGCGCGTGTCAACTGGCGGGTTTCCGGCACGTGATCGGGACCCTGTGGGAGGTAGACGATTCGATCTGCATAGACATGGCAAGAATCGCATACGAGGTCATGAGGGATGAAGGGATGAGTGACAAGTCTGTATGTTTGGGGCTGCACCGGGCGACTAGAGAACTCCGAAACCGCTGGTTGATTGAGATGTCAAAAGCTGGGCACGGTAACAATCGTGAGAGTGGTTTTTATTCTCGAAAGACAAGTTGCAGAGGCAGGGAAAGCGAGTCTGACAAGATGATAGATTCGATTCCAGGAGATGTGGGACAAGAAACTCATAGACTACCGAGAGATGTCATTCTCTGCGAAAGTGGCGAGAAAGGAATCCCTGCATGCTGGGCTCCCTACGTTCACTATGGCGTCTGACGTAGAGCATGCTTGGCTCTGGCTCAACCCACTATTTGACCTCGTCGTGTATCATTGATGCCGTGGTTCGGAAACAGGACGTGGTCATGGAAGCGGCGACCAAGGCTGCGAGGGTGCCTGGCTTCTTCAGCCGTACAACACACACCTGCAGGGCTCACCCCGGCTCACCCAAGGTCGCGCGACGTCGCGCGATTGGGCGGAGCGGGGGAGCCAAGCGCGCATTTTCCACGCGGTCCCGCTCGCATGGCTTGGAATGGCCAAATCGAAAGCAGAGTGTCTGCCACGTCGACTGTTCTCCAACAGTTGATTAATTTGCGAATGATTGGTCTGAAAACAATTATTGCTGATTTCGTACAGAAACATCGAGTGACTGAAATGGAAATTTCAAAGAAGCTTCGTGTACTTCTCATTACCATGAAGGCATCAGGTGAGTATGCATGGCTTGTTTCGAGCTAGTTGTACGAAGACCTAATGAAATCTTTTTAGTCATGCTGTCATTAAATTACACCGGTCTTGATTGTCACAACTTCCCTTTTTTGGACTGACTTATCCGGAGGCTTGAATGCTGTGAACACCTTTACAACGCTGGCCTTCATTGTCAACACTTCTGCACCAATGGTTCGAATATTGATGTACTACCCAATACTCATGTCGACCCTGGGATGTTTCCGACGCATTGAGGAGTATCTCGTTCTAGATGAAAGAGAAGACTCGCGTGAGACTGTCAGCGATCTGGTTTTGCGTAATTATCAATCAAACGAGAAGGGACACGGTAATTGCTCAAGTTCGACAACAGAAAATACACTCGAGCTGCAATTACCTCAACCCTTTTGAAAGCAATTTTAGGTGAATCATTTCTTCTACAGGGGCTAGTGTATGTGGAACAGCGCCAAATTGCCTATTGCGACCAAAGCCCGTGGCTAAGAAATATAACAATTCGAGAGAATATCACCGGAGACTCTTACAACAGGGCGGCTTACGAGAGAGATTGGTACGAAGCAGTCATTGGTGCCTGTCTCCTTGTGGAAGACTTTCGTCAAATGCCCAACGGGGACGAGACTATAGCAGGCCATAATGGTTCAAACCTGAGTGGGGGTCAGAGGCAGAGAATTGTAAGTGAATACTCCTTCTTTTGCGATTTCATATCTAACACCGCCATACGCAGGCTCTTGCGAGAGCAATTTACAGTCAAGCCTCTATTCTGGTGTTAGACAATGTATTCAGTGCTCTGGATAAAGCAACAGCAGACCGTATCTTTGATGGACTCATGGGTCCGAATGGGTTATTCAAAAGATTTGGCATTACAGTTGTCATGACCACGCAGTCAGGTATGGAAGCCCCTTTTTCCCTGGGTCTTCATTCTTCTAAGGCAATTTGTTCCTCTAGCAGCCCATATGAAATTCTTTGATCGAGCCTTGGTTATCGAAAATGACGGATCCGTAACATCCATAATGAACCCAGGAGACAACAAGCCACTAAAGGCTGAAACGAGGGAACTGCTCGTACTGCAGATTGCCGAGAAACAGCCTGAGAACGTCGAGAGTTTTGAAGCCGCTGAGGATCCACAAATACAGAATGATTCACCTGTTGAAGGTGCTGCACTGCTGAGGCAAAAGGGAGACATGGGCCTCTACTCATTCTATCTTCGTTCTCTGAGCAGGTGGATCTGGCTTCTTTGGCTGTTGCTAGTGATCATAGTTGCGGTATCTGAGAGAATACCTGGTAAGATCGCCTTACGATGCGTGTTTTTTGCGATTGACATCTTAATTTTTTTTTTCTTGGTTTGAAGAAATCTACATCCAGATCTGGCTAGAAGCTGCCCCGGAGCAGAAGGTTTACATGTTGGATACATCCTGCTCAGCTTCTTGTGCTGTTTATCCACGGGCGCAGCACTAAGGTAAGGGCTCAAACCAAATAGTCATTTGGAATACCGCTGAGAAAAATATAGTCTCTATTTCTTCAAAATGGTTCCTGAGTCGTCACAGAATTTGCACCGGAAACTGTTGGATACAGTGATGGAGTAAGTGGGCAGGAGCAACATCCTTTGATACATATGTTTCTGACATTCACTAGGGCAACTCTGTCATTCCTTTCGTCCACCAGCGTTGGAGCACTTCTTAACTTGTAATTGCTGGCATAGTCTATGTTATTCACAGCCCTCATCATAGCAGAACTAATGCCTTCATAGGTTCAGTCAAGACATGAGCTTGATCAGCCAGGACTTACCTGCGGCTTTCTATTCGTTCTTATTGGGTATTGACCTCCCTAATTCTTTTGGTGTGACTTCCAGCGACTCACAATAGTTGTAGTACTTTGTGTCGTCTTCACAGATATTGCCATCATCGCCTCAGGCGCTACTTACGTAGCTGCTATTGCTCCATTCATGCTCGCCTATCTCTACGTAATCCAGTACTTTTATCTTCGAACCTCACGACAGATGCGATATCTCGATCTGGAGGCCAAGACACCATTATATAACCAATTCACAGAGATCGTGACTGGGTTGCTCCATATTCGAAGTTTTGGATGGCAGAAATGTTTACCCGAAAGCTTCAAGCTTCTAGATTACTCACAAAAGCCATTTTACTACATGTTTTGTATCCAGAGATGGCTCGGCTTAGTTTCTGACCTGTGCGTGCTCGCCATAGCCACTATTCTAGTCTCTGTCGCGCTATGCGCGAAGGAAGCGACTTCACAAAATGCCCTTGGGCTAGCTCTTCTCAACGTCATCCAGTTCGGAGACACAATTCGACAGGCTATTGATACATGGATCGAGCTTGAAACGTGTCTTGGCGCGGTAGCACGTATCCGGACGTTTACTCGCGATACTCCCGTGGAGGACGATCCCAGCAACACAAATCTGCCTCCAGGTTGGTTAACAGACGGTCGTATAGAAATGATACACGTGAAGTCTGCGTACAAGTATGTTCCTCCTTACCGAGTGGCTTAGAACAAACGTATGACTAATGACAAGGTTCTCAAGTTCTGCTGTAACCGAGTCAACTGCTCTCGATGACTTGACAATCACGATAGAAGCTGGACAGAAAGCCCTTATTGTTGGGCGAACAGGAAAGTAGGGAAAGCTGAGTGCTGAAAGCTTCCGCGTGATTGGTGAACACTGACTTACGGCCGAAATGTAGTGGCAAGAGCTCTCTGATCATGACCCTTTTAAATTTTCTGGATTACTCGGGAGACATAAAATTTGACGGAGTCGACATGCGCTCAATACCGAGGCGGCATTTGAGATCGCTCACCACAATTCCCCAAGATTTCGTAGAAATTCCAGGAACCGTCCGACAGAACCTCATCCCCAAGACTTTGAACGACGAATATCTTCTCGATGCGCTTAATAGAGTGGAGTTGCTGGACTATATCAACCAGCACGGGGGTCTCGATGCTTCCTTCCAAGATATTGGCTTTTCTCACGGCCAGAGGCAGCTACTGTCAATTGCGCGCGCAATTCTGCATCGGAAAGAGAACATTAGCAATATTCTACTAGTTGATGAAGCTACCAGTCATCTTGATAATGAGACGGCCCAAAGGATGGAACAAGTTCTCGAAGAAGCATTTGCTGGGTGCACCAAGATATTCATCTCGCATCGACCTGAAATTGTACTCGAGGTGGACATGGTGGTGAGGATTGAGGATGGTAAGATCGTGGAAGTGACGGGACGGAGCGGATGATACATGAATACTAGATAGATTTTGATTGATATAGATTACGCCTTGAGCATTGCGCCTTTTTGGCCACTTCCATCACCTGCAAGATTCGTCTTCTATAACGAAGGAAGTGCGGCCTAGCAGTCGTGAACCATATGTAGATCAACCTACTGTTTCCAGAAGATGCGGTAGATGAATGCCAAAATCATTCCACAAGGTGTAGTGATGTGTGTTCTGTGACCACCCAGCCCGAAGCATGACATGGGGACAGTTGCACTTCCAACAGGTCGATCCACAATTTGTATTTCTCTCGTCGGGCCCTGACGACCTCGTCGCGCTCATTCATCACGGCCGTTGCACCTGGCATCTCCCTCAATCAGAGTTGGTCTCGGCTCAGCCGTTTGAAGCTTGCGCAAGTGTTGTCCACAAGGCATCCGCCCACTGATGGTTCTACCCACATGCGTTCGTGGATACGATGTGTTAGGTAGCATGGTGGCAAATTGGTTGACGAGTAACTTTTCCGATCCAGCACGAATTCTGATTCAATCTAAACGCATCTGATGGCGCAGGCCCTCTGAGTCTGAGTGGACGATCCGTAAGGTGTTGGGTTTCAGGTCTCAGAGCCACTCACCGCTTTATGCAGGAGCCCTGTTGGGTCGGTTTCGACGAACTCACGCACTTGGTAGACTTTGTAAAATGAAAAATTGTACACTAGTATTAGGCTCTGTACCTCAATCCAATACCCTCGTATTGATGAGTTTGAAACACAAATAGACACATGTGTCCTAACCTGCCTGCCTGCTTGGTACCGCTGGTCAATACCCCAGCAAGCTATGAGCTTGAGTCGCTCAGTCCTGTCCCTGGAAGCATCAGATTTTTATGTTCAAGCTTCGGGAGCATGTCAAGACTTGGAATTCCATATGATGATGCATAGGAGCGATATAATGGTAAGGGAATGGATTACCGTGATGTGTCGGGAGGAAACCTTGCGGGCCATAGGTCGCTTCATCTCGAAGCACCGGGGAGGCGTTCCGACATCACTTGGCAATCCTAGGGCAGGCTCGTTCAACTTTTCTCTCCGCATGAAGTTCCAGGACGGTGGCTCTGCTATCATTCGATTTCCCAAGCCCGGTGGATCTATGTTCCCCGAGGAGAGTGTGCGAAATGAATTCGCTGTAATCCGGTACCTTCAGGAGCACACCACCATACCAGTTCCAGTCATACTACACTGGGGAACGAAAGACGACAGTCCTCTTGGTATAGGTCCATTTATTCTCATGGAATACATCGAGCACGAGATGGATCTAGGGGACGCGCTGAACTCCCCTAAATTACAAAGACACGACCGAATAATGTTGGACGCGAAAATCAGTTTGGACAAGCTGGGGTTTTTATATCGGCAAGTTGCAAATGTACTTCTTCAGCTTTCCAGGTTGACGTTTCCTATCGTGGGATCACTCGAGCAAACTAGTGACTCGACTTGGAAGGTCAACCGTCGCCATTTGACATTCAACATGAATAAGCTAGTAAGACTCGGGACCCTGCCTCGACGCAAACTTCCGACCAGAGTGTATGAGTCTACCTACTCATATTTGGAGGCGCTGGCTAAACTTAACCTTGACCATTTAGCGGGGCAGCGTAATGATGCTGTGGATTCACAAGACGACTGCGAAAGAAAATACATTGCTAGACATCTCTTTCGTCGACTCGCCCGAAAAGGCAAAATTACTTCAACAGTACACAAGAATGGTCCATTCAGACTATGGTGTGATGATTTTCGTCCATCAAATGTGCTTATAGACAAAGACTTACGAATTGTCGGCGTAATAGACTGGGAGTTCACTTACGCCGCTCCGTCAGAGTACTCATTTGCTCCTCCTTGGTGGCTCCTGCTAGAACAGCCGGAGTTCTGGCCGGGTGGCCTCGATGTCTGGGCGAACAATTTCACGAACCGCCTGCAAACATTCTTGGAGGTTCTTGTCGAAGAAGAGAATGCGGCCATCCAGAGCAAGAAGCTCGAAGAAGATCAGAGACTGTCCAAGGAAATGCAAATGGCATGGGATAATGGAGAATTCTGGCTCATACATGCGGCGCGCAAGAGCTTCGCTTTTGACGCCGTGTTTTGGAAGAAGATTTATCCCCGGTTCTTCCCTCGAGATCGAGTGTCGCGCGGATGGCGAGAGGAACTTGAATTACTTAGTGCGGAAGGAAGAGAGACGATGCGATTGCTTGTGGAGCAGAAGATGGGGTATATGCGTGACAGGAAGTTGGTGTGGGAACCTTTTGAGGAATGCGGTTCAAGTTGCGGCCATACCCTTGAACGTGACAAATGAGGAGTTCAAGTTTCAACTGGGATTGTGCTTCTGCGAAAGCCGAATAGAGGCGCTGCACTTGATCTTGTCCACTGTAGTACAGGTAAATGCTTCAAAGTGAAATATCCGCATCATTGTCCGTAGCCAGGCCCTGAACAGCTTGGTACTTCTGCGACAGCGTTCCTGCGCTGCGCCATTATTTTATCTCAACATCTGGTATACCGATGCATGGTATGCAGATGTAGACAGTCGTTCGTTTCATTGTTGCGGCTTATCGCTGGCATTCTTCGGCCGGTATAATCGGTAATCAAATATACAAAGATCGTCATTGTTACAGGGAAAAGGAATATCAATTCTTATTTTTATACATGAAAGAGCATGTTATGTCTTTGTTCGTCTATCGCGACGTTATTTTCATATCCAATCGCCATCTAAAATGCGTCCTTTTTCGTATCTCAAGCTCTAAAAGAACCTCCATATCGAATCCGCCGGCTTCCCGCTCTTAAACCGACTATACCACCGACAAACAGGCCACAACAAAACCATGACCAAAGCCCAGAACCCAAAATACCCAAACAAATCATCAATGCCCTTTCTCTTCGAAGGATTCATCGGATCAGCAATGCCCGTGTCGTGACCAAACACAGCGACGAAGATAGCCCCCAGCGCAAACAAAGCGAGCATATGAACAATGTAAAAGAACAGGGCACTCGTGCCAAAGTCCAACAGGATGGTGAAGCGCTTCCCAATTCTGGGCGGAATGGCGGTGAATGCAGCCAGGAGGAGAAGGTTGCCGGCCATGGTGAATGCGAAGAATGCGACGTCGGGGGGGTACTTGACTACGTAGAAGAACGATGCTGGTGACGCGAGGTAGGGGTTTTGCCCAGGGTGTGCTTCTTGATCGGGGGTCTGGAGACATCCTTCCGAGAGGTTGCCGAATCGAAGCACGCGGGTTAGCACGAAGAGAATGGAGAAGCACATTGCTGCGGAAATGTGACCTAGTACAGTCGCCTGTCGATTCCATGGCCTGGCGGTGATGATTCTGCCGTAGAGAATGCCCAGGATGGCAAAGGAGAGCCATGCCATGGGTGGGAAGCCGCTCATGGCATGCGATCCGGGTTCCATCATTACCCAGAACCATACCCGGAGGAAGGGATTCGTCGGACTCTGCACAGTTGCAGCGACGGATGGCTTGCAGACTCCCCCGTCGTCGCTGAGCCAGATGTTCCAGAATATGGTAATTGCGCTGAGAATGAGCAACAAAATATTGTGAATCGTCCATGAAATGTACGCCTCGTACGAATTGGCATTATCAGCACGCGTAGCTTCCCGCTCACGCAACAACGGCTGCGTGATGCTCTCATCGTCGCTATCGGCCGTGCCATCCTGGTCGCCCGAAAACCCGCTCCAGCTCTTCCTCGCATGAACGATAAAACGAGTGAGTAGATCCTCAGTCTTGTTGATGGCCAGCCACAGCAGTCCGGCGAGTAGATAATCCACTGCCAGAGCGAACAAGATGGCATTCATGAACCAGAATTGTCCGCCTGTGACCACAAACCCAAACACCACCATGACAGCCGTCAACACCAAGCATCGCACCGCAAAGTACCGCGCCAAACGCAATGGTCCCCAGCCGAGTTTCGTGCGCGATCGCCCGAGGTAAACCACGCCCATACCTAAGAGGAACGTGAAGCCGGTTGCGCAAAGGTGTGTCAATGTCCGTACAATATACGCCGTCTTGAAGTTCCACCGTTTGACAATCTGGCCATCCGACTCGGCCACTCGTCCTGTTCCGTGCTCCCACGTATGCAGCGCCAGCGCCGCATGATCCATGGCCATGATCATCATGAGCAATCCTCGAAGCAGATCTGGCGCCAGCACGCGAGCACCGCCCGATTTACCGCCAGCGGCCCCTGCGACCAGTCTTCCATTGGAGCCTCTCGCCAGGGCTGTGTTGTAGACGGGGAACGAGTCGTACCAGTAGCCATTTTCCTGGCGCCTGGTCGGTGTCTTACTTTGAGGCAGTCCATTCGTTGTCGCTGGAAGATCGCTCGCGTGGGTGCTCACGGTACTCGCTTCAGGTCGGCTCGTCGGCGCTAGGGCGGCTGCAGGTGCAGCAGCAGGACCGTTAAGGTCCGCCATTGGCAGGTGCGGGTGCCTTCTGTATTCAGGGTATGAATCGCGGTCTGCTTTGATCAATGACAATCGTTCAATTTGAGATGGTCCAGCTAAGAGAGCGTAGGTAAGGAGGAACGGAAAAGAAATCGGGCTTTCTTATTTCCTGGCGCTGGGAATGTTGGTCTTTTGACTGACTCTGGCTTGGTCCCGAGTCAACTCGATCGCATCGTTCCTGCTCAATTCCGCTACAAACTCCGCAAACATCCACTGGCACATCCCCGCCAGGGCCAATCGTGTTCCCCAGAGCGCTGGGGCTCGGAGCGTTACGTGAGCGTCATGGATGTGTCAAGTCGTTTGGCGCGCCAGAAGCTGCCACTTCGGGCAGTCCAAGTCGGGGCCAGGGCTGAAAATGGGCGAACCAGACCTGGCGCTAGCAGATGCCAGGCACATGGACACCGGTCCGTCGGGTCGATGCTTGGTAATCTTTTGCTGCAATGTCTGAGTCCCGACTCCCGAAGCCTCCGAGAATTAGTGTAAATATTGTCGATTGGTCTGCGTGTTGCATACAGCATGACTCTACGCGCGTCATCATGACTACCATTCCTTTATTCAGGTACGCGCGGGTGTTACATCGAACAGCACACCTCTTCATTGCTGCGCACAACTCGTCTCATTGTAACTTACAGCTCCATTGTCTCCACGATTTTTTAACCCTCTCCAACAGCTCCGTCGACCCAAGAACGTCCAGCGCCACTCCCGCAAGGCCCTTGGCCACCCTCACAGCATTTTCATACGCCTCCTTCGTCCGCGCTGCCTCTACGAATTCAGGATTATGCGGCCCTTGACCCTGCGGTCCAGATCGGATGTAGAACGCAGGACTCAGGCTCGGCATCGCATAGCTCATATCTCCCTGGTCCGTGCTCGCTGCTGTCGTGCCTCTCGTCCTATCCAATTCTGCGTCTTCCAAGATCTTACGGTCCGGGCTCAGCGCATTGAAGTACCGAGTGTACGACTGAGCCAGTATCTCGTTTGGCACATGGTCCTTGTACGCTCCTCCCTTGGTCAGGACCAGTTTCGCGCCAGTTGCTTTTGCTCCAGCCTCAAAGCACGTGTAGACTTTCTCTCGTAGCTCGTCAAGCCGTGACTGAGAAGGGGCTCGTATGACGAATTCTCCTGATGCATATGCGTGAATGATGTTGCTGGCCGTCCCGCCGTGCGTGATGTGCCCTTGGATGATATCCCCAGGCATGCTCTGTTGCCGTAACATGGAGAAACTATTGTAGGCGAGAATCAAGGCGTCCAGGGCATTGATGCCGAGCCACGGGTTGGCTGTTGCGTGAGCCTCGCGACCGTAGAACTCTGCCTTGAACTGCTCATATGCGTTGGTGCGCATCCGCGCTGCATCCGAAATGATGCCCGGATGAGAAATAATACTGATGTCAACTTTGTGGTCCGAGTACGCGCCTTTCTCGAGCAGTCGGATCTTGCCTCCTCCACCTAAGTATCCTTGTCAGCAACTTCGCAAACATCTTCTACCAGAGATTTACCAACCTTCCTCGGCTGGTGTCCCAAAAAGGACAATCTTGCCAGGGAGACCTTGGTCTTTCATGACTTTAGCTGCGGCCACGGCTCCAATCACCGATGCGCTGGCAATTAGGTTGTGGCCACATGCGTGTCCAATGTCAGGCAGGCAATCTGAGGTACAGTCTGTCAGTACGAGCCGACACTTAAAGTGCCAAGCCCATAAAATCCTGTATTGGCGGGGAAAATGTAATGCCATCATTTACTCACCCATTTCGGCATTGAATGAGACCACTGCTCCCTTCTTCCCAGTGTCGTACACCGCAATCCATGCCGTCTCCATTCCATACACTGAGGGCTTCACCTTCCATCCTTGCTGGCTTTTCATAAAAGATGTCAGAGCTTTATGTGCAATAAACTCCTCGTATGCCAGTTCAGGGTTATCATGGATCGTGATATTGACGGGCCAGAAGTCTTCGGCAACACGATCAGCGACTTCGCTGATTGTCCCTATCAACTCCGGTTGCGATGGTGGATCCGCTAAGCATGAGCCATCATTCGATGAGACAATGATGAATCCATCATCTTCTTCGTCCATGCGTAGTTGAGTCATCGTTCAGAACGTCAGTAGTCAAGCCGATTGCTGCACTCTCTTCCCTTTTGCAAAGTCATCCAAGTATCGTTATGCAAAGAGAGGAAGTCATGAAGTTGCGTGCCGTCATGCACATGGCCGTGTAACCCCCGCCGGAGACCCCCGCCCCCCGTTGTTCTTGATCCGAAGCGGGCGCCGGTTGAAGTAGCCTCACCTGCACAGGGATCGTTCACGGCCCGCTTTGAAAATGCGCGGGGTCATTGTTATCACGCCCTCATGGAGAGAATAGCCTTTTCTAAGTATTAGGCCATGTCTGGGGTTCCGGTGTCGGTGACACCTCCCCCACGCGCCTCCTGTCAACGGCCGAAGCGACGGTTATCTTAGCCACGAGTGGGGGACATTGTCACTCAAAGCGTCTTGGTCGAAGTATTCCGATAAGGTTGTTGTGAGATGCATCGCTCTGAAATTCAGTAGCGAGCCTTCATGTTCCTGTTGGCATCTGTTCTTCACTTGTTCATGTGCACCCGCGAACTATCGCTCAAATCGGACTCACTTCACACGGACGAAGTGAAAGAATAGTCCAGCGCCTCTTACAAGCATGACGTCTCTTGATACCAAAACCGGCACGCACCACATCAAAGATGAAGCTAGTGATTTGGCGGTGTTGGCCTTGGCAGCTGGCGACGCTGATCAGGCTGCCAACGCGAGAGTTCTGAGACGTATCGACTCTCACGTCCTTCCGTACCTTTGCATCACATATGCGCTGCAATTTATCGACAAAACGTCACTGGTGTATTCATCCGTTTACGGCATCATCTCCGATAATCATCTCGTTGGCCAGCAATATAGTTGGGCGGCGAGCATCTTCTAATTCGGGTACTTGGTGGCTGAATACCCCGGAGTTATCCTCTTACAGAAGCTGTCCGTCTCCAGATTCCTAGGTCTGAATATCATCCTCTGGGGAGGTGTACTCATGACAACGGCGGCTTGCTCGAGCTTCGCTGGGTTGGCAACTGTTCGCTTCATCCTGGGAATGACAGAGGCAACAATTTCACCAGGCTTCGTTGCAGTAACTGGAATCTGGTGGCGGAAGCGGGAGCAAGCCTCTCGCGGAAGCCTTTGGATCTCCTTTCTTGGAGTTGGCGGCTGCCTTGGGGGTTTGATAGCATATGCCATCGGACACATCAGAGGCAGTCTGCCGCCCTGGAAGTACATCTTCATTATCCTGGGCTCTGTTACCGTCGTGTGGGGAGTGGTGTTTCTCATTTTCGTTCCGGATGGTCCTGCGAAAGCGAAATGGCTCAGTGACGACGACAAGATAGTGGCTGTTCAGCGTGTAATGGAGAACCAGACGGGTACCGGCCGTGCGAGACAGCTGGACGGCAAGCAAGTGAAAGAAGCTATTACTGATCCCGCGGTGATTATACTTGGCCTGATCTCCTTTGTGAATGCAATCGGAAGTGGAGGACTCAGCTTCGGTCCTTTGATCGTGCAAGGATTAGGCTTCAGTCCCCTAAACGCAATCTTGGTGCAGCTTCCGCTGTCAGTCGTCCAGACTGTGGCCCAGTTGGGATCCGGTGTGCTTTCAAGCAAAATCTCGGGCTCCAGATTGCATATCGGCAGTATAGCTATGATACCTGCTGTAAGTGATACATCCATGATACTTTTTGGTGCTGTCGCCCGTTCTCATACTCGTGATAGATCATTGGAACATGCCTTATCAACAAACTCCACCAAGACAATAAATGGGGACGTTTGGTCGGCGTGTGGCTTCTCGGAACATACCCAGCAGGGTTCCTGATCATTCTTGGATTGCTCTCCAGTAACATTGCTGGTAGTACGAAGCGATCAGTTGCAAGCGGCTGGGTGTTTGTGTGTTACTGCGTCGGGCAGATTGCAGGACCTCAATTCTTCGAAAACACCGAGGCGCCGGCGTACAGAAGCGGTATCATCGCCATGCTGTGTGCTTTCTGCATCAACTTGGTCCTGAATTAAGTCCTGCGCTTTATCTATGTCAGAGAAAACAAGCGAAGAGATGCTTCGCTGCAAGGACACTCGGAGCAAGAGTTAGCTGATTTTCGAAGACAGGGTGAGCTGCAAGGATTCGAAGATGTGACGGACAAGAACAATGTCAGTCTTTGGCGAGTACAAAGTGACTGCATGCGTTTGTGAGCTAACATTGACTATTTTTCCAGGCGACCTTTCGATATGTCTTGTAGAGACCTAGTTCCGCGACTTGAGAATTGCTTCTTCAGGAATGGCAAATATTATTGGCGATGGAACGCGTGCTCCAATCCTGCATGCATGGACAGGACGCGAAAGACGAGGTACCCAGTTGCATGGCGCAGGAGATCGAGACCGCCAAGTCGCTTCAGCCCTGTTAGTCCGATCTGGGCGCTAGGTTCTGGTTGCACGACATTGACAAATGTACGCCATTGACGTGGAGGCGGCGCCATGTATTACCGTAGAATATTTGCTGAGAGAAGGCCCGTTATAGAAAACGTCTTGATGCCATCAAGGCCTGCAGCCTAAGTGCTCTGCCGGGATCATCGATCGGACGAGGGAACATGTAGGCACGTCAGCAGTGTCCTTTGCGCGCTTTGCTTTACACGTGACGCAGCATGTGTGCCGGAACTCCAGTCTGGATCAGACGTTGTAGAAAGTGGGCAAATTGTCTTCAACGGGCGCAAAATTGGCCACAATAGGCGGTACTGGAGCCATAGCTCCGTCCCTTTGTGGTCTGACCAGCCAATGCTCTGCTGGAATCACTGCCTCTGCCCCAGCCCATCTCCGCCACAGATGCCGACCTTAGTCGATCTGGAGCCCGGCATATTATTGACCAACTGTCTGCTCCTTCATCTCAACCAACACGGCTTCCTCCAGCATCTCTGTCGCTCGTACTCGCTGAATGAAGCTGTCGGCTTCGTGCGCTAGCCAGCGCGCGGACAGTCGACTTCGAGGATCACGGTACATCGCCTCTGCAACGTGCTGACTGAGGGGCGCGGCCACCAGCCCCAAGCTCGCCCGCAACGAGATCGTTCGACACGCTCATTAGCACAAGACTTCACCATGTTTCAAAAAGCGATCTCACCACCAGACAGCTCGCCGAGTGAGAGTCCTGGACTGTCGCCAGACGAGAAATCCACGATCAAGGCTGTGACTCAGCCGCGGAAGCCAGCGAGTCGTCGTGGCCATTTTAAATCACGACTAGGATGCTTCAGCTGCAAGCGAAGAAGGGTCAAGTGCAATGAAGCTCGCCCCGAGTGCGGACCATGTCGCCGCCTTGGCTTGTCTTGCGTGTATCCAACGCCAGGCTCTGCTTCAGTGGCTGCCGGACAGCAAAGCGTGAGACCAAATCCATCGGCATTGAATATTGAGGATTTAAGATTCTACCACCATTTCTTCACCGTTGGCTTCCCAACCTTGCCACTTCGAGGCGAAAAGGTCTGGGCCCAATGCGCTTCCATGGCGCATAACGTGAGTGTCTATCTTCATTTCCATCTTGGCTGTGGCTCTTCATGTCTTCGAATAAGAGATTTTCATATTTTCTGAACCGCGTGCTAATTACGACACTCCTGACAGTATGAGTGTCTCGCACATGCTATTCTCGGACTCGGGGCTTCCCACATTTCTCAAAACTGCAACATGGACTTTCAACCTCAAGCTCTGTCACACCGCATAGCCGCTATCAAGCTGGTCAATGCACAGCTGGTCAAGCCGCCAAAGAAGGCTGCCGATGCAGACGCGCTGTTCGCGACTATCATCTGCCTCCTCACCCAGTCTTCCTTGATGGCAGACAGCATGGTCGAATATCTGACCATGACGAGAGGCGGTAACTTAGTCGCCACGACCATCATTCCTGATTTCAGTGTATCCATTTTCGACACGTTTAGCCCAGAGGGCCACGTCAGACTGTTGAATGAAATGGTTCTCGAGCAGCCCAAGGATTTGGAATTGATCGAAGCATTCCGAACGTCTGTCTTGTCCTTAGAACCGATATGCAAAACCATGAACGAAATCAAGTACTTGGAGGCCATGGTCACTTGCATTAATTCTTTGAAAGAATCATCCCTCTCCGGTAAGTCTTCCTCCCGGGTGAGAGTACTGACCAATGACTAAATCGTTCTTTTTAGCATGGATGCACTTTATTCCGGTATACATCATGCCCTCGACATTTAACAACGAAGAATTCCTTGCTTTCGTCAGCACCGAAAACTACGCAGGGCAATTGCTTATCATCCACATGTTCCTACTTGACTATGTTCTCGGGCGGTTCTGCGTCCCCAAAAGCGACCAACCCAAACTCCCTGGCCGAAAATTCGTCATCATTGGTTGGGCGCGCAATCTCGCGCAATCGCTGCCTCAAGAGTACAAGTCGTTTATGGACTGGCCGCTAGAATATTGCAAGGTGTTGGCGGCCACGGACGACTCTCGATATCTCCTAAGCCCTTGAGCCCCAGATAGAGGAGGGGCAAAGTGTCCTCGTAAAAGCTACGACTGACTGTGGTTCCCACCCACAACGGCAGACTCTGGCTGCTGTACCCTAACAAATCCTTATCAGGGGCAATGTCTCCATTGATGGGTGCGCGGGCGCCAGCAACATTAACATCGAGACCTGTCGGCATCCAGAGCAACGACCAAATCTGCCCGCTTTCCCAAGTCGAGCGCCACGGGTAGCGCTATGAGATAGCGTGCACCGCAACCAACAACGGCATTGTCACTTAAGAAAAAGCGTTGGTCACGAGGTATGAAGATGCACCTCGATTGAGGATTACCGAATCGATGATAGGCAATGCATCCCGCTACAGTTTGCGTCGCGTCTACGAACGTCTGAATGAGGCGACCTCACAATTTCAAAGCACTCTGGCGGGTTGATTGGACCCCGCGCTCTGTTGTGACTTGACCAAAGGATGAGTCGACGTGTGTCAGCACTATGACCCAGCAAGCGCGTGTATGACTCAGACGGGCAGCTACAGGGCCGGGTTCCTTGCAGCACACTGTAGCACGACAACAGAGTAATTGCGTCTGAATGCGCCACATAGTAGAGCTCGCTCGGCAGGTATTATGCCAGATCGCCTTGAGTCCAGCAGCGTGATAACGCCAGCCTTCAAAGCTTTTTACATTATCTAAGATGAGCTGGCTTTCGTGACCACGCTGTGCTGGGGTGGAGTAACTAATTGTGCATGAGGGGTGCTTCTGCTACCCTAGATGGAGGTTCAAAAGTTACCTACCTAGGTAGGTATGTTCTTCACCAACGTTGAACAAAGAGTGTAAACATGGTCTGTATATATATTTCTGAGCACATATATTATAATTGATTTTGAAACACAACGCAGCTTCGTTGAGCTCGTTCAAGCCATGAAAGCGTCGAACTCGTGTTCATTGTAAACTCCCCCCTTTACGCTTGATGAACATGGATCAATTGGGCACTTAGTAAAAAATAACAATTACTTGCAACCAAATTCGCTCAAATCAGGGGGAAAGTTTTGGAGCATGGAATGCATGGAACGAAGTCTTCCACGGCGGCCAATGGCAGATAGGTGTGATTTGTTCTCTCGGTTTTGAACGTAGAAGGCTCTTAAGACTCATTACGTCTCTTCTCGTCAACAACAAGACAATCAAGTCACGTGGCTTCGTGGTTTAGTGGTATAATTCTCGCTTAGGGTAACACCCAAAGCACCGCTTGCGAGAGGTCCCGGGTTCGATCCCCGGCGAAGCCCGCCTTTTCTTTTTGCAATCTTTTCCAACCGTTCGTGATGGTGGATGCTGCGTACTTTTTTTTGTCAAGTTGTGGAAATTTGATGTGGAAGCGTGGATGTGGGGGGGGTGTGGAGTGGATATTGACGGCATGCCGCAGGATCCGTTTTGCACCTGCGGTGGGGCGCGCAAAACCCCTGGCTAGTGCGTGTGGTCGGTCTGTTGCACTTGGCAAGCTGCACTGCACGGCACATCACGTGCTGCGCATTCTTTGCGCTGGGGTTGTCATTGTTCAACGCGTCAGTGGCAGAGGGGAGCGCGGCGCAGAGATGATGTAAACACGCTGGCCGATATTTCTTTGTTGTCGCATGACGATTAAACCGGCAGTGCACAGGCTCGGCGCATGATTCATTGCAGTATTTGGGTCTTGACAGCACATCATCGCCAAAAAGGAAGTAATTACCGGGGTCATTCACAGCGCTTGTTGGCCCGAGTCGTCGCTATGACTTCGATTCTGGCTTCGATATTCTCCCCCCGCAAGGCGTCGGCGGAGCGCGATGTTGCGTCGTCGCCAATGGGACCAAAGTCGGCCATGTCCACCAAGAAGCTAAAGAGGAAGTCACTTCCCGATACCCAGAGGAGAAGATCAGTGAAATTTGTTGGTTCTCACCCCTTCTTGCTGCAGCTCATGTGTAAGTTTGATGCAACCTCATGTGTATCTTACTGACCACCTTACAGCAAGAGATTCTGAACGACGAGGACCTGTTACCAAGTCCCTCAAAGTCTCCGCGAGGCAGATCACCCGGAAAGTCGCCTGAGAAGCCAACCTCCGATGCTGCCGCGCCTAAAGAAGAGCCCGTTAACCACGCCATTCTGGATGGAAATGATGCGCGGAATGAAGCTAAGGCTAAGAGTGAGCTCGATGGAGCAGAATACACATTCAGGAGATTTGCAAATCATCGCTGGGAGGGCAATTCGATTGAGATCCAGGTCGAGTGGGAAGACGGCGACCTCACATGGGAGACTGAGACTGAGCTGTTTCAAGACGCGCCAGACGTTGTGCTGGAGTACTGGGAGAGTCAGGGCGGACGCCCTACCAACCCGCATGATCCGGATCTATATGATATTCACGCGATTCGCAAGCACAGCAAAGACCGCAAGAAGCTGTTCGTCGAATGGGTGGGATTCAGTCCCAAGGATGCCACTTGGATGCCGCGCCATGCGGTTGAGGAAGCGGCGCCAGAGCTTTTGGCCGAGTACTGGAAGTCAGTCAAGGATACGAAGCCGAGACAGCGACGAAGGCATCGACAAAGGTGAGGTCGGAGCTTCCCAACTGTGCATTCTGCGACTCCAGCAATATCGGAGTTGGGAGCGCGAGACGAAACGTGCCAGGGGGCTTGATGCCCTAGTTGTTCGGGATATTTCGTTATCATCTCATTGTACAATATTCTCATTCATGATACGGCGGTCTTTCGCGAGCAGGAGTCATTGGAGGCAGGCGTTTTGGGCGACATGTTTGTTTGACAATGTGTGGATTCCACAGATGGCAGGGGTGTAATGGTGTATTTGATGGGACGGGTTTGACAGGTAACATTGAACCAATATTTAGAGAAGCCGAATCATTTTGCTCTGGGTTTGGATCGATAAATTTGGCGGCTAAATGTAGTGCTCGACGATGATTGTGTGATCGAAATGTTCTGGGGATAATTGATGCCATTGCCGCATATTGTCAAGGGAGCTTGCCTCGGCACGCAAAACGAGGCGCCGGGTCAACCTGGGTTGGTGGCTATGGAGCCAAGTCTGCTGCCCGAATCCCGCTGCCCCCCGCATTGCAGCGAACCAGACGCCACTAGCATCGTTCGCCCTGAGCCGGAAACGGCGGCGCGGGCTGTGGTGTCTGCCACTGTCTGGTCTGGTCAGACATTTGCAGTCAGTGACAGTGACGGGAGCAGTAACAGTGAGAGTGACATGCATTTAGCCGTGCCTGCTCTAATGTTCCATCGCCAGGGACGGAGTTTACTGGCTGACCTCGGCATTTGTCTCTCGGACTCTGTAAGACCATAATATCTTACTCATCGCATCTTACTCATACTCTGTTTTGCCCGACATGACTTTCACTTTCATGCTCTGATTTCTTTTCAAAAAGGCATTCAGAAACATCATTTTCGATCATTTACCATCCTACTGTCAAGGTCACATTTGAAGGAAAAGCAACATGTCGACCACCGCGCAGTCCCCGTCGCGAAAGCGGCCTATACGCATCGCTAATTGCAGCGGCGCTATTTGTAAGGTCACCCGATTGACATTGACATCTTTTACTGCTATTGAGGCCTGGATTGCAAGAATGATGAATTAAGGGGAGCTAATTGAGTTATAGCCGATCCTGGAGTTCACATGTACAACCAGGCGAAATATGGCGCGGTAGATGTCATCACAGGCGATTATCTGGCAGGTATGTTTTACTCCGACTGTCTTCTAACGAAAACGCCATGCAAAATAAAGGCTGAATTCCTTCTCAGAAGCGAATATGGCTACTGAAGCTGAAAAATTGGCCGCTGCGCCAGGCTCAATTGAAATGGGATGGGCTCCCACGGCGCTGGAAGGTCTGCGCCTAACGCTGGATCTCGCCGGTCAGAAACGAATCAAAATCATCGTCAACGGCGGTGGTTTGAACCCAAGGGGTCTTGCAGAAAAGACTCATAAAATGGTCAGTAATGTAGTAAAATTCTGCCATCACAGAGCTAATGCTAGCCACCAGATCCTGGACAAAAGGTTGAACCTTCGCGTCGCATACATTGAGGGTGACAACCTCATGCACAAAGTCCACTCTCTCCTGCCCAGCCGAGATGCCGATTCAAAAGTGCACCTCGACGGTGCCAACAAAGAAGTTCTTCTCGCGCAAGACGCGCTTTCTTTTCTCGACGACCCTTCTGGCATGCCGATCGTGGCAGCGAATGCGTACCTAGGCTATCGCGGTATCAAGCGTGCTCTTGACAAGGGTGCGGATATCATCATCTGCGGCAGAGTCGCTGATGCGTCTCCCGTGCTTGGGGCAGCAGCCTGGTGGTATGGGTGGAAGGAGACGGACTATGATGCTCTCGCTGGGACGCTTGTTGCTGGTCACTTGATTGAGTGCTCTACGTATGCTACGGGAGCCAACTTCTCTGGCGCATATCGATATCCTGCTTCAGCTTTCAACAATCTGGGCCCTCCTATCGCTGAGATTGCACATACTGGTGAATGCGTCATCACCAAGCACGAAGAACTAGGTGGCTTCGTGACGCCAGATACCATCAAGGGCCAATTACTGTACGAACTGCAAGGAAACATCTACCTCAACAGCGACGTGAAGGCGGATCTATCCAATGTGCAAGTCCGACCGCAAGTAACCAAGGACCGCGTCCACGTTTTGGGTGTAAAGGGTTACCCACCACCGCCGAGTACCAAGCTCGCCGTGTTCTACAAAGGTGGCTATCAACTGGAAATCCTGATGAATGCCTCTGGCTACGCGACGGAGCACAAGTGGGATATCCAGGAAGCGCAGACGAGAAATAGATTGGCGGAATGGGGCCTGCTCGACAAGCTGGATGTGCTGGATTTTCAGCGCATAGGGACTCCGCAGGAGAATCCGGTCTCGCAGCTGGCGTCGACGACGTATATGCGTATCTTTGCGCAGGTGAAGGATAAGACTGTGTGTCATTCGGTTGCTGGGGCTTGGAACTATAACTTTATGGCTCATTTCCCAGGTACGTTTGAATTGACAAGTCACGTCAATTGTGACGTAAACCATTCCAATTTTTTTTGTCACAAACGTGCTGACGGTTATACACAGGTGCACACTGTTCATGTGATCTCCGAACACTCTCACCAAAGCCCTTCCTAGGATACTACCCGTGCCTCGTAGACCAAAAGGAAATAGAAGAAACAGCCACCATACTCACAGACCCTGAAAACGCGCGAAAGCAACAACGTATACCGGTTGGACTGCCCAAAGTCACAGAGCCGCTGTCTCCACGCCTCAACTATGAAACCAGCAGCCCGTCGCTCTCGAAACGTTCGGGGCCAAAACAATGCGTCCTCTTGGCGATGTCGTGTTGGGAAGATCCGGCGACAAGGGAGGCAATATTAATTTGGGGCTATATGTGCAAACGAGTGAGCAGTTTGACTGGCTGCGGAGTTTCATGACAAGAGATCGAATCAAGGAGCTGATGCGCAGGGACTGGCAGGAGTGGTACTTTATTGAGCGAGTGGAGTTTCCCGAGATACATGCCGTTCACTTTGTAGTGTACGATCCACTGGGGAGAGGTGTGAGTTCGTCGAGGTTGTTGGATAATTTGGGGAAGGGATTTGGTGAGTTTATTCGTGCGGTGTGGGTGCCTGTGCCGACGAAGTTTTTGCATGAGAATTCGTCATCGCATTTGTAGGCTGGGGGGAAAGAGGGGATTTGTGGTTTTGGATGTTCTTTGTATGACCAGTGTCGGTGTTTCTGGGTTTATATGGCGTTTATTACATCCTCCCTTTTTTTTTTGTTTTTGACAACGCAAAGCGAGCACAGATAATCCTAAAGAAGAAGAAGATTTACAGAAGTTCAATGTCAATGGGGCAAAGTAATAAGTCTCGATCCAGTCAGTGTAAACCCAATGGTTGCAGTTGATACCGGACAAACTACCTCGCATGATCCTGACTCAAAGGAACCCCTTGAGAAGCGCCTATTTGACCATTGGCAGAGACCCTCAGAACCTCTAATCCAGCTAGAGGCTGGCAACTCGAATCCAGTGCCTGATGATAGACTCGAATGCGAAAACCCTCAATGTAAACGAACGATCAGAAAGTTGTCGCGTACTATAGAGTTCCGCAGGGCTCTATAGAGTAAAGACCTTGAGTTTCAACCAAATGGTAGTCTACTTTGCCCAGGATGCTCCCAAGCAGGAAGGATCCGGTTAGCAAGTGATCAAGAACGCGCGGCTGGAGAAAAGGGCAGTTGGTTTGGGGAACGGATCAGCAAGAACAATCGAAGATGCCCTGTCTAGCAACATAGGGACTCGAAGCATTTATCTTGACGACATTGTTCTAATCTCGCTCAAGGTGGCCATGTGTTATATAATAATTATTCTCTATATTTATATAAGCTGTTGAGTTAGTAAGGTAATGTCTATAGAAGCAATTATGCAACCGTGATCCAAGAATGTCATATCCACGCACCTCAGTTACATTAGGAAAATCGTCGGGCGGGTCTGACGGCGAGTGCCCAGAATGACAATCGCCGAGAAGGACCCATGCTCATCGGCAGCTGGGCTTGCATGTCTAATTCAACCTCAAGGCAATCATGTACAATGGTTGCTGCGTTTAGAATCAACGAGCGCGGCGCAACAATACTCAGTGGCCAATGGTCATGCCGGTCAAGCTCAAGCGCATGTAGGAGCGCGCTAACATAGACCTTACGTTCACATGAGAGCAGTTCATTGCAAATGACTCCATCGATTGAGCCCTTTCTGACCCAAGAATATCAATTCAATATTGCTATAGAGGTCTTTAAGTTTCTTGCCAATCCTACATATTTAAGACCAGTGGAGATCCGACAAGTGCAGTCTGTGCCGATATGTAACCAAACCAGGCACCTCTTAGTTGGGAAGATAGGACTCGTCGGCACTGGTCTCCGCCCTCTTATTCGGGAGGTAAGACTCATCAGCGCTGATTTCGGTTCTCTTGTTGGGCAGGTAAGATTCGTCGGCGCTGGTCTCAAACTCGGACCGCTTGTTTGGGAGGTAGGACTCGTCGGCGCTGGGTCGCACTGCATTGACTTCGTCAGTATATTTGGCGATAACCCACAGGATGGCTTATACGCGACTGTACCATCGGCGGGCAGGGCGGCCACGAAGGCGACGCAGGTGGCTAAAACAATCGCAACCTTCATCTTGAATTGGCTTGACACGATTTACGTGGGAATTGATCAATGAAGAACGAGAGTGGCACTGGCCAATATGAAGAAACTTGAGACGGTCAAGTGAGCTGACAGTCGCTATTCGGTAGGCGGCAATGCCTTCGGGCTCGGAACTTCCTTCGAGGCGACTCCCGTGGGCGGACCACGACATCTCATTCAATTGACAGTACGAACCATAAGATCTTTTGTCTTTGCCAAGATATCGTCAGAGAAAACTATTGTCTAAACTGTAAATGGAAGGTGTTTTCACTGCACGTCAGCTATTCGTTGCTCCTTGAGCAGCATGAGGTGATTCCTCGCGAATAGAATCCTCGTATAAGTCCAGCGACGTATAGCAGATGGCAATGGAAACGCAATTGATAAGCTTATACTACCCCGCAGCTGACAGGACAGCGCTTACAGCACATATCAAGTATATGTGGGATTTAATCCAGAAGAAGTATAGATGGACCAGTGGCGACACAGCGTTCTCAACAACTCCTCGAGGTCCGCCGTTCCACGAGAAGACTAATGCACGAATCCATTGGTGAATAGTTGCTGTGCGTGTGGATCTCTGTGCGGACTCGTGAAGATATAGGATTCGAAAAGCTTGCTGCGAGTTACGCACCTTCCCGAAACGAGATCGTGAGTGTCAGATTTTGGGGCACAGCGAAAGCTGTATGCTGCGGTCATGATTGAGGGCATCTTTTGCGATAGTGTCGGATGCTGCGGAGGCGAACTCCGGTCATGCACGCACGACCGGACTTTCAGAAAACGTGACACTGGGTAAAGTGCCGAATAGTAACTCACAGAAAGTTTCTTGCCGTTTCACAAGCTCAATTGCTTGACTTTGACTGTTAGCTTCCGCTGCGTCTCAAACCACTTCGCTTGCCAGATTTGTGTCGCAAGGTCAATCGTCATGGCGCCCACAGAAAAGGATTACTTTCCAGTCAATCTGGAAGACAACTTGTCATCAAATTCGAGCGATATCGATTACGATGTTCCGTCGAGGCGTCCAAAACGCTCGACGTGGTGGCGGCCCTGCACGTTGCACGCCGTGCTGATAAGTCTGTATACGGCGGTATTCATTGTCGCTTCATTAAAGACCCAAAAGAAACCTTCAGTATTCGGATTGGTGGACTGTAAGTTTGAGCATGTGTTTCGATCCGTAACTCATCCGCTGACAGCAGTCAAAGCACCCGCCAACACCGTGGGTGAAGAGACCCATCTTGAGGTATTCCCAATCTCAGGTCCTCCACATGGAAAATACACTGGGGATCCAAGACCAGAGGTTGATAAAGCGTGGAGAGATTTGCTTCAATGTAAGTTGTGTTTCATCGTGGTTGCGTTGCTTGCCGCTGAGTCTCCTAGATAACAACATTCGGATATCCGACGAGTGGATTGAGCGCTGGGGACGGAAACACGAAGCCGTCAAGCTACCTGACGGAGGCTATCTCGGCATGCTGAGTGTGTTTCACGAGCTCCATTGCATCAAGCGGCTCTATCAGTCCTTGACTCCCAGCTATTATTACCCAAACGCAACGCAGCAGGAGCTCGATACTAATCGAGAGCACAACAAGCATTGTCTAGAAGTGCTGCGTCTCGGCGCAAGCTGTAGAGGAGATGTTTCGTATATCAGCCATATGTGGACTGATATCGACGCTCAGCCCATTGTGAATCGGACGGCGCCTCATCAATGTGTCGACTTTGAAAAAGTGATCGAGTTCTCCCGCCAGAACTCTGTGGATGTATACCAGGAGAACTACATTGTTCATCCTAAATTTGGTAAGTATTTATTTAGCAAAGATAGACGATCATGAGCGCTAATTCTCAAAAGGGCCGTCATTCCCACACGGGCACAGTATCAAGCCGTTCAAGGAGCAGGAAATGAAGGATCAATGAGGCTGATGGCCATGCTTCCCGAGGCGCCCTAACCGGCTCACCACCTCCTGCCATTCGCCCACCTTCTAGACCCTTGTAATTTTCATGTTACTTTCTTTTTGTACGGTTGATTTATCAAAATGTGTCTCATGACACTGCCGCATTTTTTCCACAGAATAGCCAGCGAAATAGATTGCGCTCAACTAAAATTCGATCACAACGACCTATGTCACTGAACAGCCGTCTTCAGGCCCTCATACACACCAATCTCGACCGCGAACCAGAGCCCTAGCACATTCGCAGAGCCAAAAGGAAGAATCTGGGAACATACAATCCCGCCCACGCCCTTCTCCCTGTCCGCCCACCAGAATAAATTCGCCAGGCCAGCCCACCATCCTGTTCCATCGGATCTACCCGTTTGACCCTCACTCAGCATAAAAGTAAGGCCCCATCCCTGGGGACTGTTTCCGGGGGTCGGATACAGGTCCGGAAGAGGATTTGTCAAATCAGGCTTGGAGGGGGGGATACCTTGTCGGCCAAATTGCGGGAACTTGGGAATTTGATCCGTGAACATTTCATCAACGGTTGCCTTCTCCAATAGTTTGACGCCTGTGCGTGGGCAGGTGCCGTTGTTGAGCAATACGGAAATGACGCCTTTTCGGACGGGATAGGATGACAGTTAGCAATCTGAGTTGCCAGTTCTTCATAATCTAGGTACAGCGCAAGATACTCACGAGCATATTCTTGCGGCTTAGCAAATATGCCAGCACCGCCGCTGTTCAGGATGGCCTTCTTCTGCTCCTCGCTGGTCACTGTCAAGGGCCTGCGCAGAAGATGTGACAACTTTCCATCTGGGCTTTGCTGGTTCATGTATGCCAGGTTCTTCTTCATGTCCTCTGTTGGAAACATGTTCACGTTTTGGAGACCTAGGGGTTTGCAGATATTCTCCTGTATGTAGTCATTGAGCGTCTTGTCCGTGGCTCGTTCGAGCACGACGCCAGCCCAATCAATGTTTGTCTTCGAGAGTTAGATCATATTCAATCAATTGGACTTCATTCTCAAGAAGAGAACACTCACACCATACTCTCAGCCCTCACCGGGCTGAAAAAGCAGCGGCTGGTTGATGTCAGCAAAGTCTCCCGAAAACTCATCGATGCCTGCGGGATAGCCAAAGTCGCGGAGCCGCTCGTTGAAGAATGCATATCCAAAGCCAGCGGTATGTGTCAAGAGCATTCTGAGTGTGATGCCGTTCCTCTTCTCCGTTAACTTCCCGTCGAGGCCGAGGACCTTGAGATTCTTCCACTATGGGCAGAACCCTTCGGTCTGGGCACTATCATCCAGCTTCAGGACACCTTTCTCTACAAGCTGCATGCACGCGAGACCAGTCAACATCTTGGTGCAAGATGCAATCCAGAAGATGTTGTCTGGGGTCATGGGTTCGTTCGACTACACTCCTCTCTTGCCGGCGGATTTGACGAAGAGCTCCGATCCATCTTTGCTCACGACGACGGTGGTTCCGGGAATCGCATTTTCGCCAGCGACAGCCTTTTCGACCGTGTCGCTTAGTTTTTTCTGAGTTTCTTCCGTGAACTTCATTTTGTCCTTGTGTCCTTTTTTGTGTTTTTCAGCTCTTTGGGGATGATGCAGTCCAAGTTTACCGAGGGAGATGCGGGGTCATCGGCTATTTAACATCCTCGATAATATTGAATTGTTCGTCGGGCACATGCCGCCACACCAGTCGGATGGATGGATTGCGGATATTCGGAATGACATATCTGCATGGCTAAGACATTCACGGCGAATAGAAAAATCTCCGTCATGTTCCAGACCGTTTTGGAGAATGGCACCACTCGTCGGGCAGACGGAAGCGACGAAGAGGGGCAATTGGCCAAGATGCTTCTCGTGTAAGTCGGGCGAGCGGTGAATTCACTATTTACAACAGTGCATCCTATCGAAAGATAGATCCATAAGAGGCATGGACTCGCGCAACAATATTGCGCAAGAGAAGTGTGGTTCTGTCAGCACAAGACAATGGTGAGTATCTAAGATGGATTTGTCGGCCAGCCCTTCCCAACTAATTAGTGCTTAAACAGCGCTCCTTTCACTGAGAGCAGCTACAGCGCTAATATATATATATGTGTGTGTGTGTGTTCATTCAAATATCCAAAGCATCCATGTATTGAGTAGCATGATAATTGTATGTCGGGGGAGTCGCTCGATACTCCAACAGTGTGTTCTCTAGTACGCAGTCACACATGCTGCAATTTGAACATTTAGAAAAGATCGGGCAGCTTTCAGCAGCCACCGCAACCGCCGTTGGGTGGCCACCCATTAATCGTGATTTCATCCCTTGGATCAACTTCGCGAGGATCGTTGGTCCTCTTTTCGTGGATGGGTATGATGGCGGTCACCTTGTACAGCTCCGGGGATGCCCTGCGGAGTGCATGGGCATTATCGGGAGCAGACTATTCATAAGTGACTGGTTAACAATGGCTCTCCTCTCAATGACAGGTATTATTACCTCGATTGGAGCTGCCGCGACTATGGCAACAAAAGCCGTGAGGACGGTTGCCTTGAAAATCATGACGATGAAGGGTAATTAGATAGTCATGAGATGAGGAAGAGACCTCGTGGCGAAGCAGCACGTTTTTATAGCCAGATACATCGCGTGTTAATGGTCATTGACTCCATTGCTAATTAGAATCAGCTCGCATTAGCCTCGCGATCGGAAATTTCCTATTTTGTTCTATGCCGACGCAATTACACCATCCCAAGGGTTATGTGAAAGGCAAATCGGGCCAAGTGACAGTTCGCACAGTCGTGTCTAATAGGTCAATGGGCTGTGACGGCCAACACAGAGCACAAGCCCTGCTATTTCATGCAAGTAGGTGGACATATTCGTGTCTGTTCCGAGATTGCTATGCAGACAGCCAGATGGTGGCACCAGGGCGCCATCCATCCAAGAGAGCGATCGAGGCCGACAGGGAGCGGGACAGCCGATTAGGCAAGGGCTCCGACAAGGATGAAATATAAGATGATAAACTATGACGAAGTGCTAGAATTGTCACGGCTCAGATTGCCGATGCTTGTAAAATGTGATGGATGAGTCGCGGATTGACAAGTGGGGATTCTGACTCAATTGCCCAAGCCATGTCAGCCATGTCAGCCATCCCATCATCGCCTTTCCTCCCCGCAGCAGGGGTCCACTGGTTCACAATTGATGGCGTGGCCCTGAGACGTCAACTGGTGACTCACTGAGAACTGGCTGGGGTCAATTGATGGCTCGAGTCACAAGCCTGGCGACTTCTTACTGGTGGCCACAGGGCTTTGCTCGCTGAGATAGGCAATTGGGCGCCCGGGGGGCTCCTGCCGCTCCACACCTCGGCTGGGGGGGCTCCACAGTGGCTGCCAGCTGCTCGCTTCAACGACCATTCGACGAAGCTGGTGTCTCGATTTTTCGTCAGAAATAAAATCAACGTCTTTTCCTCATGACGCTGCACTTTCACGATGGAATCCAATCCAATCCAATTGAACCGATTCTCTCTTCGTAGTTCATGACTGGCTCTCTTTTCCCGACTGCACTCAATCAAACTGCAAATATGGAACCCAGCGTAGTTCACTGCAGGACATGCGACTTGTCTCTCGGGTCCTCCAAGGCGTATCAAGAGCATGCGAAGACAGAGACCCAGTAAGCATTTCCAATATCAATTTGAACGAAACGTCATGGTCAATTGACAAAGCTCTCTAGTGTCTTGAACCTGCGAAACCGCGCATCTGCCTCCGGAGCCGACCTGCCCTCAACTGCGGCACGCAAGGATGAATGGAGCGAGACCAACACAACCCGCCGTCCGAAGTTGAGCGTCCAAAGCAAAAAGCCTATTGAAAGCTGTCGATCTAGTAGTGGAGGATCGGATGATGGGGACGCTAGCGATGGATCTTCTGGCCTCGACGATGACGATGACGAAACTCCCCAATTCCTGCCCGATCAATGCCTCTTCTGCGGGACAATGAATGGAACATTTGAGAAGAATATGAGTCACATGTCTCAAGTTCATTAATTTACCATACCCCAGCAGAACTTCCTTACTGTCGACTCGGAAACTCTGATCTGGTACCTTCATCTCGTGATATACGGGTACCAAGAGTGTATTCTCTGCGGGAAAACGCGGAGATCAGTCGAGGGCATACAACAGCACATGCTTGCCAAGTCACACTGTCGTTATGAGATCACTGGTGACTTGGAGGACTTTTATGAAATATCAGAAAGCATCCTCAAGTCGGAAGATGCGGTCGTTGCAGGAGAGGCGGTCATGAGGCTACCGTCAGGCAAAATTCTCGGCCACAGGACACGAACAACGGAAGGGCCGTCGAGACCGCCCAAACCAAATGTCGACACAAATACCAATCCGTTGATCACAGGCGAGCCAAACGAGCCTGGCACCAAAACAGGATCCGAATTGATGACTCGCAATGATTGTGCACTAGCACGCCTTGCGACGCAGCTATCACATTTCAGCGTCCGGGATCAGCAAAGCCTGGCACACCTGTCTGCCTATGAGCTACAGTCTGTGCTTGCCACCCGAATGAAAGAGGTCAGCAGGGCGAAGCGGGCGGAGAGAAGAATGGTCAGCAGATTGGAGGCCAAGAATAACAAGAACTTGATGAAAAACTTCAAGAACGATGTTCCCGGTCGTTCCAATGGATAGTTGAAGACTCAATAGTGGAGGAAGCATTTCTCAATTGACCAGTTCCTCCTCGCTTATCATGTCCTACTTCTGAAGCGCGCATATATGTTTCTTACGGACCAATGTCAAATTTTGCTTATGCTGACCGCGTCAAAGTAGCCGTAGTATCGTTATCCTTCTCGATTTCGCCAAACACCCCAGCGTATCCATGCTGGGTCAAGTACTCCCTGAACAGAGCATCTTCGTTCTCCAAATCTCTTTCCTTGTCAGTGATCAAAAACCACGAGATCAAGGCGTCAGTCATGGCAAACGCAGCGCCAATGAGGAAAACGCCCTGAACACCCTTGTTTGCATCATCGAAAGAGTTCTGGATGGGAATGAAGACCTGGGTGCCAATCGCAGCACCTGCCTTGCCAATGGCAGCAGCGAAACCAAGAAAGTGGCCTCGAACCGGCGTGGGGAATGACTCTGCTCCACAAAGAAATGTGGCGACCTATAAATGTCAGCTTTAGGTTGTGGAATTCGGAAGGTTCCAACTCACACCAGGTCCCATCTCGCCGAGGGCGTTGAAAGTGCCATACAAGACGACGAAAAGCGGGAAGACGCTGAGGATCGGGTTCAATGCGCCGCCAATGATGAATCCCAGGATCGACCAGAGGACGAAGCCAAGAGTCATGGTCTGCTTACGTCCGATGCGATCCATGAGCAGACCTCCAATAAGTGTACCAGGGATATAGAACAGGTTGAGGACTGTTCCGTAGCCGATGTTCTGCATCAACGAATCGCTCGGGTTGAGCGTCTCGATGACGGTTGATCCAAAAATACCAAATGGATACGTCTATATAGGAACAAATCAGCAAGTTTTCGCATTGGTCGCCATCCTGAGCATACTTACGACAAAGTCATACATGAACCAAGCAAGACTTGTTCCGAGCATAGGTTTCCAGTAACGCTTGATCACCAGGAGGTAGGGAATGTGCTGCTTTATGGCGTGCTTCCTGTACTGAGTCGAATTGATAAGGCGCAATCGGAAGAACAGAACGGTCACAGGCAGAACGATTCCCAGTCCGAAGCATACTCTCCATACGCCCTCGCTCACATTCCAGCTGTAAGCCGCAAGCACGATAATGGCAATGGCGCCCGCGACAATGAAGCCCATGTCGATGGCGAAATCTGCAGCGACAGCTGCCAAAATGCCTCTTCTTCTTCGCACACCCTCGTTTTCATCAGCTGCCTCGGTGGCACTGGTTGCGCAAGTTGGGTATTCGCCTGCCATCGCCGAATGTCAGTACGAGCATTTTTCTCTCCAGTGGTGATGAAGAGTCTGATTCTTACCGCCTGCGCCAAAACCAGCAACACCGCGACCGATAACCATC
The DNA here is from genome assembly GCA_000222875.2 of Periglandula ipomoeae IasaF13. Taxonomy (NCBI): domain Eukaryota; kingdom Fungi; phylum Ascomycota; class Sordariomycetes; order Hypocreales; family Clavicipitaceae; genus Periglandula; species Periglandula ipomoeae. The sequence goes on from AFRD01000213.1 coordinate 45,076, forward strand.
ATCCAGAATTGGCCGTTGACGCTTGTGCCATGCGCCGCAGTAGCCAAGATCAAACCGAGGACGAGAAAGACGGTCGCCCAGAAGATTCCGTTGCGTCGACCAAGCCTATCGATGGCCCAGCCGAAGAAGAGCATGCCGAATACTTCACCGATCAGGAAAGCATTCGACATGCGCGTCTTCATGGTTGAGTTGTAGTCGCTGGGGTACAGCTTCGCCAGGAGCGGATTCATATAGCCAACGATCTGGGCGTTGTATCCGTCGGAGAACAGGGCCACGCCGCCGACCAGGACCGTCATGATGGAGGTGGCCTTGCTGACCGGCGAAGGAGCAATCTGCTCATCCTTGAGGTGCATGGTGTCGTTTTGGTCATTGTGGGACACTGAAGACTGCTGCACAGCAGCCACTTCGTTCTTCATTTTGGAGGATGTCGCGCGGCGCAGTCACGAAGATTGACAGTCACGAAGAAAACGACCGAAACCGTTGACGATCGGCATCCAGCTATTCTTATAGAGTCGAAGTCCCCCATGTTACACTGGCGTAGCGACCTGCAGCAGATATTTCAACAGATAAGGCGTGGCGTTCTTCTAAGGGCCATGCACTGGATTCAGCTGGCTGTCTGGCTAGCCTGCGACACCACGTGGTGAAATGTAACGTCGAAAGATACTTGGACCATTTCCAGAAAATAGATTGTCCGTACGAATCCCGTGGTTTTATCGCCAAACCCTGAAAGACTGGATAAACTATCATTTTGGTCCTCTTCTGAGTTGCTGCAGCATGTGGGTTCATTCACCCTTCGGGTAGTAAATGGCTTGGCCATCTCTTGACCAACAGCCCCACATTATGCCGAAGATCCGTCCCGCATCCCCACACACGTGCCGCCGTCTCAACAATTGATTCACGGACGCGATTGCAGAAAACCAGGGTTCCCACACGTAGGGTAGATGCATATGTCGGAACACTCGCTTAGAGAACTCGAATGAGTTTGATGTCGTCGTTTCTATTACACGAATGACGGCTTGACGGAATGTCGTCAGGGAGGAGTCCGAGTGTGGCGTCTAGCCACGAATGTGTTCTTCACGGCACGTGTGTATTAACGTTGCAATTTCGTCTAATCTGTACTTTCAGAGCGTCATCGGGCGAACCAACTGGTTTGTGATTGCAATAAAATATCAAGCATCTCGCATTGGTTTGCATCACGCGACACCTCTTTTGAACTTGTCAAATATTTTGGGTCCATCACACGAGAGCAGTCTTTTCTGATTCGGAAGCTCAACATCAAACATGGTTGTCACGAATGAACAGCTCTCCTTCTTCAAGGAGAAGGGATACCTAATTGTGAGGGATTTCCTTTCTCAGGAAGAGGTGAAGAACTTGCAAAGCTGGGCTCAGGAGGTGCACGACTGGAAGCCTACCACTGAGTCTGAGTTCATGCCTTATGAGGTTGGTGCATCACACGATAGCGGAATTGGAGTAGGGGTTCCCCGGGTTGTCTTGTTCTAAACTGTCAATAGGAATTCAACGCTGCTGGAAAGCGTGTCTTGTGTCGCACCGAAAACTTTGTCGATAGCCACAAGGGCTTCAACGACCTGCTGCGTGGGCAGAAACTGCTCGGTCTCTTGAATGACCTTGCTGGCGAGCCCATGTTCCTCTTCAAGGAAAAGATTAACTACAAACTGGCAGGCAGCGGTACGTTTGGGCGTTCTTCCAACTCGCGTGAAGACTAGTCTCTAATGTCTCGAGCAGGTGGTTTCGCTCCTCACATCGATGCCGTTGCGTACACGCAGATTAAGGATGTCAAACACTTGACCATTCTTCTCAGTGTTGATCCATCCAACATGACCAATGGCGGTCTGGAGGTTGTCGACGGCAGCCATGAAATGACTATCCCCATCAATGAAAAGACTCACTGCATTGAGGACAACTGGGTGAAGTCGGAGAGTGGACGCCAGTTGAGCTTGAGGCCGGTATGTTTCGCCAGCACAGCTGCAAGTACCTTTTGTAAGAGACGTACTGACATTCATGCGACGTGAAGGCCAGCTTCTCATCTTCCCCTCGTACTTGGCCCATCGTAGTGGACCAAATAATAGCAGTGACGATCGCAAAGCCATCTATGCCACGTACAACTTGGCCAGCGAGGGCGACATGCACCGCGAGTACTACGAGGATCGTAAGAAGGAATGGCCTGCAACTCATATGCGCAAGGAGGGCGAATCGTATGCAAAGGGTGCATTGACGTATGGAGTTGGTTCGCCAATGCTGAGTTTGGATGCCGGCAAGCAGGTTGCCTTTTAGTTAGTGATAGTCTACAACAGTGATGATAGTTAATTCCACTTTTCGGAGTAATTCAGTTCGTCCTGATGTCCAGTATCGCACGTCTACTCAAATAAAGCACTCCAATTTTCGTCATAGTATCTGTAACCAGGTTGTGCGAAATGAGAATATTTCGATTCGGGCAATCTACTCCAATGCTCTGTCGTGATGAAGAGTCCACACAGCAAAGGAAACACGTTTCTCGAGTCAAAACATTTCTCTGACAAATAGTTCAACAATTAATGTAAGCTCGTCGTTTACAACACTCTTTCCATCCGACTCAATTATTTTTAGCAATCAAGTGACCCAAATAACACGCAATTTTAGTCAAACTCATATCCGATGTCGTTGCGATAAAACCCGTCGTGTGGATACCCTGCATGTCGTTACGAACATCCTCGTGGGCTGGGAGTAACAATCCAGCAACTATAGCAGCGGTAGATCCAGGCGAATGAACCTTGCTGCGAACTGGGGAGTGAGCATGGCGGCATGGGAAAGCCGCCACGGGCCTCAGAGATCCAGAGCCAAGCCCACGTGCTTGGCGCCAACGATAGATCGGGGATATGTCAGTGGAGAGGCAAGCGAGCGCCGGCTCGCGGTGTCGGGCTTCCTCCCGGTGCGAGTTTCTTGATGTTGTCGCGTGTCATTGTGCTTGGTTTTTGAATGGTCGGAATTCCAGGGTCTGGAAATGTAGGGACCTCGCCAATCATACATGTAGAAGACGTTGCGCAGATTTGATCCCATTCGTACATGATTTTGTGTGACGACCATTTTCTCGTGGCTACCAGGTCCGCTTACACACAAGTCAAGCAAGCGACTTCAACATCTACATTTCTCTGATCACTCACTCCCCAGACGCTTGTTGTTTAACACATCACACAATGGCTGTTCCAATCCCTACCGAACTGACACCCAAGTCGGTGGCCGACTATGTTCTGGCTGTGCTAGAGGCATCCGAGAACACGCCCTACATCGGCGAGCCGATATCACAACTCCAACACTCCCTGCAAGCAGCTCACCAAGCAGCTACCGTGTCGCCGCCCGTGGACGAGTCCACTCAGGTGGCCGCTCTTCTCCACGACATTGGGCAATTTGTCCCTGGCAAAGATCTAATTCAACTCACCGGCGGCCAAGCCCGGAACCTAGGCGGTGCCGAGACAGGTGAGAGCGTAGGCCGTGTCGGCCACGATACTCTCGGCGGACGTTTTCTTCTTGCACTCGGGTTCTCAGACAAGATTGCTCGTCTGGTAGCATCGCACGTCGAAGCCAAACGATATCTGTGCGCAGTCGATGATACCTACTACAACAAACTCTCCGACGCTAGCAAGAAGAGTCTAGCGTACCAAGGCGGGCCGATGAAGGGGAAGGAGCTCGATGCGTTTGGCAATGATCAATGGTGCAAGGAGATGTGCCAGCTACGTGTCTGGGATGATGAGGCGAAAGTGGAAGGTCTTCAAGTAAGGGACTTGGAAAGCTGGAGAGGTGTGATTGAGGCACAGCTGGAGGAGGAGCAGAAGAAACAAAAAGCAAGCAGTCTGTGCGCAATAGAAGTGAAATAGTCATCAAAAATCAAATAATGTCTTGGCGCGGCACTTGCAAGAACATGAACTGAAAAGTCGCCTTCGCCCGGCTGGGTCGAGACATCACCAAAACGCGGAGATCAAAAAGTGGCGGGCGGAGGCGGAGACATTTTAGTTCATCCAGAGGGACGACGCGGATGTACGTACGCTGGGCCGTCTGCGTGACAAACGCTGCATGAAGACGGGTCGAGGCGATTAAGTTCAGGTTGACGGCTGACAGACAAGCTCGGATGGCATTTAATAAAAAGGAAAAGGCTCGCCACTGGCGTTGCAATTGCAGACTTTGCACTTTTTCGGTCCAGCCACTCGCACGAGTTGCTACGCTCAAGCTTGTTCTTGCCATGTCCCTGCTAAAATGTAACGGTCAATCACACAGGAAGAAGAAAGAGTATGAGGAAAGGGAAGAAGGAAAAAAAGACAACCAGCCAACGAATGGAGGAAGTGTCGGTGTGCCCTCCCAGCGCGCGATGAAGAGAAGCACGACATACTGGGGCGTCACGCTTGCCAAACGGGTTTTCAAACGGCCTTATTAACTCACCAGCGGTCGGACATGCTATTTCATGGTTAAAATGCCCACTTTCCGAAACTTTTCGCATGATTTTTGCGAAATGCGGGACATGGCGGCTTAAGTAGTTAGGAAACCCCATATCAACCTGGTCGCGATCAGGCTTTTTCACGATACGCAAAATTGCAGTGATTCAGGATAATAAGACTCGGTCGCATGGTAATGCTCGCTTCGAACAAAAGAGCACTGAGACCGGATCTTGGCTGGATCCGAGACTTTCACGATTCCCGACGATTGTCGGGCTCACATGAGCGCGTGGTAAAAGCTCGTTGCTTTTTGACCCAGAAAACTGGAGATCAGCAAGCTTTCACACACAACCAGTTTGCGTAGTGGCCGATCTCAACCCCACGAATGAGCAGCGAGCGACAGGCACTGGCTGTCGTCGGGACTTTTGAGCTTGTGGTTTTGCCTTTTCCCCATCCACAGTGTACACACTTTCCCCTTGCAACTCACGCCATTCTACCACCAAGCCACACTTTAATCAAGCTGAACATGGCTTTTCGCACGAGTGAAACGGTGCCCACACTTTTTTCTTGTCTCCGCCTCAAGGAACCGTGGAGTTGGTTGGGCTGTACACGGAGCGAGACCTCACTAGACGACGCCTTGCAGGACGAGCCATGCTACGGATGCCAGAATCCGGATGAATAGACTCTTCTTGGTTACGCTGCTGTGTGTCATGAATTGCTTTTTTTGTGTGTGTTTGGCCAGACAAGAAAAACAAAAACAATTTTCGCCTCGTTCAGTTTTCCCCCCTCCCAAAAGAAAAGGAACAGTGTAGATACCGTCATGCAAGAAAGGCCACCCCTGGCCCTACCTACACAGGGCGACTTTCATTGACGGAACCAATTAGTTGGGTAAGCAGGGTCTCCCACCGCAAACAAACGCACAGTCCCTTCTTACAATTGCCGAGCATGACGCTAGACCCAGGAACCCGGGGCGGCTGGCCGTGGCTGCGACCAAGCCAAGTGGAAGTTGAGTCGATCGTAGCCACAAGGGAAAAGAAGGAAAACACAGTAAACAGAGCTAAGAATATGGATAACTTTTTGCCAGTTTCGAGATTTTTGCCCCACGACGTCTTTCCATTATAATTACATCCCCTGTTCCCCTTCTTTGAAAGAGAGTGTTTGGTTGTCGATACTTGGTTTACCGAGACTCGAGGTCGAACGCCAAACTCGCACGGAAGCAAGTTAAGCTCGACAAACTCGCAATCATGGCGTCTCCGGCTTCTGATATGTCTAAGCTCACAATCTATAACATGCCAAGCCAACCGGCGAACTTTGATTCGATTGGAAGAGGCTTCATTGCTTTCGGCTCAACATGGACGTTCCTCGTCTTCTCGGGCATGATCTTCTGCATTTTCAGCTACAAGAACCCGATTATCAAGATCCGTTGCATCCCACTCTCTTTTGGCGCCATTCTCATGCTTCATTCTTACTGGGTTCTGGCTCAAATCACGTACTCGGTTGGAAGGACTATGCCGGTGGTTTTGGCGTACGACATCCAATATTTCTTCATGGGCATTTACTATCCGTTGGGCATCGCGCTTTTCCACGCTTCGAACCTTCGTTTTCTTCATATTGCCAAGTTGCAGAAACAGTTTACTCATCCTGAGATTCGTGTCACGGATAGATGCAATGGCTCGAACAGCTCTATTCTCTGCCGCATCAGAAACCTGAACTACACTGTTCGCATAATGTTGTTTATTGGTTTCGGCATGATCTTCCAGGTTTGTCTACTTTGAAGTCTCTAGAGATCGTTTAACTGACGTGTTTACACAGACTCTTTTGACTGTTGACATGTGGTTCGCTTGCAAGAAGTACCATCCTACCTTTGGTCTTCCCGGAACCGAGATCAAAGGTGCTACCTTCCCTGAACAACTCATTGATCTTGGCCGTGGCTGGGAGTGGTGGCCTTCTTTGGTCTGGCAGTTCGTTTGGACTTGGATGGTAAGTGGCTCGGCGATCTCAAAGGCTGCGAGTTGTGCTGACTTCAGATGTTATAGGTCGCGCCCTACCTTATCTGGCGCTCTTGGGGAATCCGAGATACCATGGGTTGGCGCGCCCAGACCCTCGGTTGCTGCTTGGCCAGGTATGTTCCTTTCGCGACCGCAGTTGTATCCGTCCACCGCAGTGCTAACCAGTCTTTAGTCTTCACGCAGTTCCGATGTTTCTCATCGCATCATATGTTCCTGTTTTTGACAAGATCAACGCAATCTACACTTCTAGTCAATGGTATGTTTCTGTGTCTTAGCACCTACAGTTGTGCATCAGATCGCTAATAGCTATCAGGATCCATCTATCCATCATGGTCTTCGAGATCTTCACCGTCTTCGTCCCCGTCTACCAAGTCATCCAATCCTGGGCCATTGCTCGACGAGTCAATGACTCCAACAACAAATGGGAAACTGCCTCTACAAAAAGCTCCGTCGGCTCGTCGACGTTGGACTGGAAGAGCTCAAACAACAGTTTGTCTGAGAAGCACAAGCTCGACTATCTCGATGAGGAGCTCGGCGACCGTCTTCTGACCATGACGGCACTCGACTATGTCCTCAAGGACAATCCTACGCCTCTTCAGGAATTCTCTGCGATGCACGACTTCTCTGGTGAGAACATTGCTTTCTTGACGCGCGTCGCCAAGTTCAAGAACTCGTGGCCCGTCATGCCTGAGGGCGAACAAAGACTCGATGTCTACAACGAGGCGCTTTCCATCTACACCGATTTTATCAGCACTCGTGATGCGGAGTTCCCGTTGAATCTGTCATCGCGAGAGCTGAAGTGCCTGGAAGCCATCTTTGAGAAGGCCGCTCGAGTGTTGATCGGTGATTCGCGATCCAACCCTGCGACTCCCTTTGACATTGAAGCTCCGATGGCTCACGTCGCCAATTCTGATATCGGCACCCCCATCAAATACCACGGTGATGTTCCCGAGGACTTCAACCTCGAAGTGTTCGATCATGCCCAGAGCCATATCAAGTACCTGGTTCTGACCAACACATGGCCCAAGTTTGTCAGCGAGATGCAGTCAAGGAGACGTTCAAGCGAAAGTGGACGCAGTGGCATCACCGCGACGTCAGATGTGTCTATCGGCAGTCGATTGTCGAGACGTTTGGCCCGACTGCTTCGCGATCTGGGGTTGGAGAGGCGATGAGTTCTTGCACGGACAGAGGGGGAAAAATTAATGCACGCTCACTACCAATGGTCTTATGCGACCACGTTCATACCTTCTCGTATATACTTTGTAACTACTTCCATCTCATTGAGCTATAATTTAAAACTCCTGTCGTTTACAATCTCGCCTCAAGTGACGGAATATCCAGCAGTATTGGTGTCGTTTTCTTCTCGTTACGCTTACGCTTGTGTTTGCGCTGACAAATGTAAGCTGGAGGCAGATCGAGCGATATAGCGGGAGGGCATTACGTTGGAAAGAGGCAATAGTAGCGCAGAAGAACCAGAGGCGCGCATCCCATCTGTGGCTGTTTAGCCATAGAACATATTCGAAGGAAGTTAAAGCACTTCGCGCAGAGGTTCACAAAGCGGTTCTTATATTTGCCGGGACAACAAGGCACCTCCGTAAGCTTCAGGGTCTTGTGAGATAGGAAATTGGCAATGTGATACAAAAGTCAATACACCAAATGCCGAAATCACAGGGTATCATCGACTACATACTCATGATTTGGCGCCGTCAACACTACGACTTGCCGACGAGGTAATCCCACAGGGCTGATCCAACTGTGGATCAACCAATGTTGAACAGCAACGAACATGCCGAAAGAGCCAATCAGGAAAGTCTATCGAGTTGCCGAGTATCTTGAAATATTGGTCAGTCGTCATCTGGACTCTTCCTGAAGGAATTCGGATCACGGCACTGCCGTTAATGAGGACACTAACTCCATTCGGAGTCCCAAGGCGAGATGGCCAGAGCATCGCCCGCTCGCGTCGCAAACAGAATCCCCTTCTGGCGGCTCTATTTCTATGGCCGAATAATGGGGCTCGGCTGCGCATTGCCGCCGGCAGACGCGATTGTCATGGCACAGCCTTTCCCTTTTGGGAAGGCTACTGCGAGCTGCATCACGGCGTAGCTTTTTTGTTATCACTTGAATGAGGATATAAAGACGTTGTAAAGATCGCATTTTAGAGTTGATGTAAGTTTTCAAATCATCTACTTTATAAAAGCAGTTATTTGAAAAAATCGGCGCAAACATGCATATTTCAAGTTTACTCCTTAGTGCGTTTGGCACTTTGGCTGTGGCCAGCCAAACTCCCTGGGCAGGGTAAGTCAAGTACAGCACTGATGCAAATATAGACTTTTCTATTAGGAGCATTACTAACATTGTTAAACCAGTGTCAATCTCTTTGGACTTGTCAACGACGTCAGCATCATGGGCTCGGCATACACATCGTTCACAGCGACAGACTGCAAACCCACTTACAAGAGCTACCCGTACCTCGACGACGTCTCACACTACTACGAATGGCGCGACAAGGGCTTCAATCTCTTCCGAATCGCCATCGCCTGGCAGCACGCACAGGATGAGCTTTTCGGTGGTCTCAACGAAACCAATATGGCTCACGTGGAGAAGCTAGTCGAGGCTGCGCACAAGGATGGAAACAAGGCCATCATTAACATTGTGAGTTTCCTGGAATGCAAATAAACGTATGCGCAAGCATGCTAATGACATCGTTCCAGCACAACTATGCTCGTTATTACTGCGCTATCATTGATCAGCCTGAGTTGTCGTTCATGAACCCCAAGTTGCATATCACAAACGAGCACTTCAACGACCTCTGGACCAAACTTGCCCAACGGTTCAGAAAGTACCCCAACGTCATCTTCCAATTGATGAATGAGCGTAATTCATACAAATCCTCTACGCAAAGCAACTTTAACACGGCACCTGATTAGCAATCTGTAGCCCACGACCTAGACATGGCCAAATGGGCCGTAACGAACCAACAAGCCATCCTCGCCATCCGTAACGTCACCCTCAACCACACCATCCTCGTCTCCGGCACCGAATTCGCCCGCCTCTACAACTGGCCCGACTTCTCCGCCCCCTGGATTGGACCCGGCATCATCCAGGACCCCGCCAACAAGACAATGTACGATTTTCACCAGTACTTTGACGGCATCGCGGGCGCATACGGCATGTGTCAGTCCTGGAGGAGCTACGTGTCCAAATTTGAGGAAGTAACGCAAATCATGCGCAAGGCAAACTACCAGGCTATGCTGACTGAGTTTGGTGGCGGCCCCTTCCCTCAGTGCCAGGAGCTGATTCGGTACATGCTTTCGTTCTTGGCGAGGAACAGCGATGTGTGGTATGGCTGGACGGCATGGGGCAGTTTCAATCCCGGCGCGTTGTATTTGAGCACGGAGAAAAATTCCTCTTTTTATGCGGTGACGAGCGTTTTAGAGCAGTTTGCTCCGAAGAGAAATACTTCACTCAAATCATGAGCGGAGGAAGGTTAGACTTGGTTAATTTGTTTACATATATATAGAATTTACGGCATCTAGAACGGCACGGTCTCGAGACTGATTACTTTGCTCCATGAGTATTTAATTTCTGGATTATACCCCTTCCTCACTGATTCCAATCGGAGATTGAGCATGGCACCGATACTGTCCCATTACGGTTTCAGCAGCGCGGAATGCGGATGGCCGCCAATCGCAAAGCTTCAGACTTGGACAAGTACAAGTCTCAATATTAATGCAGGACTGCTTAGAATGTATCTAATATCGGAAAATTGCGACTACTTTATTAACTAAAGGATAGCAAAATTAAACATGAGCTAGCCTGATAGAAGCATCAACATGTTTCATGAGTTAAACTGGTCATGAAAATAGTAAAAAAAAAAGAACTCCAGACTAACGGAATGTAGGTCGATAAGGACAGAAGCAAGAAAGATACGATGGTAGACGCAAATTAGCTGAGGCGGGACTCTTCCATCTCATCAATAGTCTTCTCACGTTCAACCTTTTCAAGGTTCGATTTGAAGCGCCAATAGCACAGCTGGCACATTGCACAAAGGCGTGAAGGCCGAAACAGCGGGATATGGCTCCCCCACATCCAAACGAAGAGGCTTGATCGGAAAGAAACAGGCTCTGTAGATTTGATTAGCTAGTCTCGTTGATGAGATGATCTAGCGAGGAGAAACTCTCTCACTGCTTGCTGCGGTAAGTGAGCTTTCTATGGTGCATGTGGGTCTGGCGCTCCTTCCCTCAACGGCAGGAGCCAAGTGCCGTTTGGCAGATGACACTGGACAGTAAACCTCCCTCTGCGTCATGCCCTTTTCCCACCTGTGTCACGGTTCTTTC
>AFRD01000212.1:0-56047 GCA_000222875.2 Periglandula ipomoeae IasaF13
ATCATCCTTTTTGAACTTGTTCCGTTTGACAGCTTCTTCTTCCTCGCGAAGATTGCCGCGGGGCTGTGCCCTCTTTACTTCGACAGGCTTGCCGTGGATTTCGAGCGGAATGTCGATGCAAGCTTCAACGCCAGCCTCATTTTCGAAAGTGACGAACCCGAACCCTCTTGGCCGACCCGTGTCCTTGTCCATCATGAGTGTTGCGTCCACGACCCGCCCAAATTGGGCGAAGTAGTCTCTAAACTCTTGATCCGTTGTTTCTTGGCTCACGCCGCCCACAAATATTTTGCTCGTCTTTTCTTGCTCATCCCTGGGAATGGCTCGCTTTGGGTCGATCTAGTCGTAGATTTTACAGAGGTCAATATACTTGACATAGTATAGGCTGATCCCAATGTCGTCTACTCACAATTTTGCCATCCAGAAAGTGTTCTTTCACCATGACAATGTTCACGGTCTTGGCATCCTTGAAGGTGAGGAAGCCAAAGCCACGCGAACGACCAGTGCTGCTGTCGCGCATGACAGTGCATTCCACAACTTCTCCAAATTGTTCAAAGTATTCTTTTAGTGACTCTATTGGGAAGACAGTTAGGATATGACAACTTTACATATAAACATCTGGACCAAGACCTACGATCTGTGGTTTCCCAATTCAGCCCGCCGATAAACATTTTCCTAGGGTTCTAAGGTTAGCCGCGTTATTCAACTCTAAGCAATTATAGCACAAAGCTGCACAAATGGTGTGCGGAGGCGAGGAGAAACAACAAAAGCTGGAACAAGGCATGGATCTGCCTCGTATTGCCACAATATGTAGGGTTTTAGGGTTCAGTAAGGAATCTCGCAGGTTGGTTTTCGGCAGCAGAGAGATACGGCACATTGAGATTCATGGAATCCAGCTCAAACGCCCTTGATGTGGCTGGGAATGTATGATCTGAGAAGCCAACGGTGCGTGGACCTGACAGGCCCAGATGGTCGGCGTGAGGGTTGCATCCCTGCAAGGCTATGTTGCGTTGAGCCTTGTTGGGCGCAGTGATGGACATTGAGTTGATTGTGTTCCAGCAGAAGAGCGGCCAATTTGAGGTCGCATGAGATGGTAAAACTGATTCCGCCACGCCATGCTGGGTTGATGACTGAATTATGATCGATAATATGTGTTGACGTTGATATTTTGACGAGCAGCGACTGCAGCGGCGGGCGTATAAGTCAAGTCCATGACAACAGACGGTACCAACACAACATCAACGCCACGGCATACCAGCATAGTGCAGCTAGATCAATTCCCTTCGGCGATTTCTTCTTTGTTTTGACTCTGATCTCTTTTCTGCGTGTCTGTGCTATCGGCTTGGCTTTCTTTGATAAGATATGATCTGTACTGTAACTGTAACTGTCTGACTCAAACTGACTGTCTCGTGCTAGTTATACCATAACTTTGAGCGCTAGTCGCCGTGAATCCAGCCGCTACAGCCCAAGGTTCCCGAGTTATGCGGAACCCTCATCATGTAGGCCTGAGGTTCTCGTTGCTGAGTGAGCTATCAAATACAGCAGCGTGTCCTGAAGTAGTCTAGGGTCGCAGGAGGTCTTCTTTTTTGGATGAATGAATAGTCCACAGGAATGATGCACTCCAAGTTTGATTTCTCTCGTCCTCTCCGAATGTGTATTACTTCATCCCAAGCGCTCTTGTATGAAGCTCTCTCATCTGCCAGATGTATTGCGAAATTGTGACTGGGCACGCGACCTGAACTCGCGACACGATTACGGGAACGCTGCCTTTTTCAAGCTCAGAGTGCCGTCACTCATCCTTGGATATCGAATGCCATTTCGTCTTGCCAAAAGACGGCCTGCCAGCCACATCTTCTAATAGTCTTGTTCTCCTCGAAGCGAAGCTGTCCTCTTCGAGCCCTGCAATCAGGTCACGGAATGCTTCCTGACGAGCAGCTCACCAGTGTCCAGAATACTGTCATGAAATCGAAGCCATCAAAAGCCATTACCAGGGCTGATATGCCATGAAGTCCATTGTGGGAAACAACATACGTATCATCAATTCACGGGTGCAATGAAGTATACTAGTCAAACTTACCCGTCGTCTTTGGCACTGGCCTTGTGCACTGGCCCGTATGGAGGTGTTGATGCATCAGCATCTTGTGAAGGTGCGGCTGCGGTGTTGTTGTTATCCCGGCCGCCGAGGTTGAAGTCGACATCGTCGTCATCGTCATCGTCATCATCCTCGCCTCCATCTTGATGCATGTGATGGTCTTGCTGTGCATTGTCGTTTGACGTAGATGTCACGGATTGGTTCTCGGCCTTGGGGGGGTCGGCTGCAGGTGCTGCTGCAGGAGCTGGTGGTGCCTTCGGCGCGTTGTTATCGTCGTAGCTAAAGCGCAGGCAGATTAGTTATCAGATGCATCCCCAGAGGCTGCTCAGAGTTGGGCGTACAGATCGGCGAAGAGGTCATCTTCGAAGTTCTCAGGCTCCGTCATGTCGATGGTTGTTAAAGGGCGGCTCGTAGACAAAGGCGAGTTGAGTCGCAGCACTTGCAGGACTCGTTTGGTCAGGAACAGGCCAGGGTTCGAATCGGGGCGACGAAGAGCAAAAGACTGCGACCGTGAGTGGTTCGCCTCGCAAACTTTGCGATTATCTAGTGCATGCAGTAACGAGCTACGAATCACCCTTGTGGTGGAGATGACTTCGGCTGGTGCAATTGATGAGATTGTGTTTGGTATGAAAATCGTCCTAAGTCGGGTGTCAAAGCAAGCAAGCTGTGAAGGGGGGGCGACCAATGCCGGAGAGATTGCTTAGTCAGGCACGCTGCGGAGCCGTCCGACATGAGGAGGTCTCACGGCTGGCAGCTGTCACAGGGCACGAATAGTGGGCACTGAAGCAGGCGCGGCAGCATCGAACCTAGTCAATAGCAGGGCTTGAGCCCAGAAGCCCGGCATAGCGCAGACTTCGGCAGAGCTCAGAAGCTCGAGCGGCTCCTACGCCCCCTGAAGTGTGTCATGAGCCCCCCCGCCAGCCCCCGCCAGGCCATGACACTCGAATTCGACCTTGAGTTGGCTTCGAGATCCACCGCCTCGTGAGCTGGGCTGAGCTGTGTGAGGTGAGTGAGCATCGACCATTCCTTCTCTCCTCCATTGCTCATCCTCGCGCAATCGAGGCTCTCGTCCGGCCTCTTCGCGCATTCCCCCGTCTTCGCACTATGAGGCGTCTTCTCGACTGCCTTGACGACCAAACCTGATCATGTGGTCGTCATCCGGCAGTGGCAAGAAGCCGCAAGCTTCGGTATGTCGTCCCAATGCCCGCTACTGGTGTCGGTATCGTCACCCCTCGTTGACGTCGACCGAACCAAGCGACTGATCTCGCATCGTTAACAACCAACCTCGCAGCCCCAAGAAATGGTCCAAGTTGGTATGTTATCCAGCGTATTTAGCAGTCAATTGCTTCGTGCCTCGAATTTATGCGCAATTGGATCACGGACGGCTCTCAGCTAACCATACTACTGCTTGCTCCATTAACAGACCGCTCCGAGTATGTCACATATGCAATGCTCCCCCTCCCCTTTCGCCTCAGCCTTGGTTCGCAAAACTCACGTCGTACTTCTAGGTCAGCTTCCCCGTTTTGGAGACCACCGATCAAAGACAATGCTCCTAAGAGGAGTGTAACGACTCCGGCGGGTCGCGACCCGAATTTTGTCGTCGGCGCGGCATACTCGCATGCCGACATGCTCAAATTCGATTCCTTGTGCGTCCGGACTGGCATCGATCAACACAACGCACCAGCATCCATAGTTCTCGGATTTTTCGTGATGTTGTCGGCTAATAAGAATATATAGAAACCTCTCTGGGAATCGACCGAAAACACCGCCATCTACGTCTTCCGGCAAGGGTCGACACAGTGAATCGACCCCTCCCCCGCGTGGCTCTACCGGTGCCAACTCACCACCGTTCAAGAGCTATATTAACTTTCTGTCCAACACCAATGACGACTGGAAAGCTGACGGAGATGAGATGCTCGGCTACGATGACGACGACGGCGACGATTTTGGGCTGCCCAGCCTATCGAATATGAAGAAGAGGTCGAAAAGGATGGCGACGCAGCAGCAGAATAAGGCCAACGCCCATGCTCATGCCAACACTATAGCCGATAGGGGGACATTATCACCGGCACTAGACGGTAGATTCGGTCTGGGGGGAAGGCGGCATTCTGATAGTGCCGACATCGCCGTCGAACGTCCCTCATTGTCTTATCCCATGCCCAAAAAAACCGAGGGCAAGATATTGCGGCCGCAGTACAAGGATATTCTCCAAGGTGCGTGTCATAGCACTTTTCTCACACTTCTTTCTTTACACTTGTTATTACCTTCTGGATTCGACGCGTTCATTGGCAAGCGAGCTGACTTTCTCGACTCCCGCAGACCCTGCCAACGCCTTGCATCTGATAAACTACCCGTCCATCCCTGCCAATGCGACCTCGAAAGAAGCCGACGCTATCAACTCCCGCATCACAAGAATCAACAAGTTCAAGAAACTCCTCCAAGCATCATCCATCTCCCTTCCAGAACTCCGCACCTTAGCCTGGTCGGGCGTACCAGAAGAGGTACGCGCCATGACATGGCAGCTTCTCCTCAGCTATCTACCCACTAATAGCGAGCGCCGAGTAACCACGCTTGAACGCAAGCGCAAAGAATACACCGATGGCGTCCGACAAGCCTTCGAGAGGGTCGGCGCTAACGTGTCGTCTCCCGGGCGAGCACGAGGTCTCGATGAAGCAGTCTGGCACCAAATCAGCATAGACATCCCCCGAACAAACCCTCACATAGAGCTCTACAGCTACGAAGCGACGCAGCGATCCCTAGAGCGCATCTTGTACGTCTGGGCCGTGCGACACCCAGCGAGCGGCTACGTCCAGGGCATAAACGATCTCGTCACGCCCTTTTTCCAAGTTTTTCTCGGCCTGTACATCACCGATCCTAACATCGAGACGGGCATGGACCCAGGCCAGCTTCCCAAATCGGTGCTTGACGCCGTGGAAGCCGACTCCTTCTGGTGTCTGACCAAGCTCCTCGATGGCATCCAGGACCACTACATCGTCGCACAACCCGGCATCCAACGTCAAGTCGGGGCCCTCCGCGACCTCACGGCCCGGATCGACGCAGCTCTCTCCAAACACCTCGAGCAAGAAGGCGTCGAGTTCATCCAGTTCAGTTTCCGCTGGATGAACTGTCTTCTGATGCGAGAAATCAGTGTAAAGAATATTATTCGCATGTGGGACACTTATCTCGTAAGTTTGCGGCCCCTCTCCGTCTTGTCTCTCATCACAGCTGCTTTGTTTCCTTATTTTTCTCAAAACCCAAATGTCTCCCTCCTTCACACGCTCACTGAATAATCCCAGGCCGAAGAACAAGGCTTCTCCGAATTCCACCTCTACGTCTGCGCCGCCCTTCTCGTCAAATGGTCTGACAAGCTCACAAAGATGGACTTTCAAGAAATAATGATGTTCCTTCAAAGCTTGCCCACCAAATCGTGGACCGAGAAGGACATAGAACTGTTGCTGAGTGAGGCGTTTATCTGGCAGAGCTTATATAAGGGTTCTGCGGCGCATCTGAAAGGGGGTCCTAGTAAGCCTTTGCTTTCGAATTTGCAGTTATAGCGAATCGATGTGAAAGGTGACTTCGAATGACTGGTTGTCGATGATGGTCGTGTATGAGACGACGTTGCACTGGGATGTTGACAGGATTTATCATAATAGCATATCATAGTCGTGGCCTAAGAGAGGCATAACAATATCAGTTTCAATAGAAAAGATCAGAACTCATCAAGTCCATCACATGAGCGGTAGCCCAATGTCATGACCCCATCTCAGACTCATGAATTATACTACGTACACCTCGTCTCATACACATGAACCCATCATCCAAGACTGGCCGTCAACAAATAAAGCAGGCGAGAGCCCATCGTCCCTGCCGTACCACGAACGTGGCTTTCCAACTATGCGTAACCCAAAAAGAAACATAAATATACGTCGAAGTAAACGAAGGAAGCAATGAGTACTTGAAGCAAGTACGAAGATAAAGCAAAAGACTCCAGTCTAGTCTTGAACGCCCAGCCGATGTTATCCAGAATGTGAGGCAAAGAAAAGAAGAGGGAAAGGAGACGAAAATGATGTGCTGTTTGAACAGCATCCTCCTTTTATTTGTTACGCTTGTTGCATTAAGTGGTATAAATTTGGATGCAAAAATAAAAAGTGTAAGAAAAGTGTAATGCTCGGTCAAGCGGGCATTTATCGCTTCCGATGAAAGCGCACCGCCTTTTTGGCTTTGAGATCATCTACATAGGCAAGTGTATGTCTGTTGTCGTCACATACTCTCGCCCATTCGAGGAGTAAACGCCAAACATAGAGGCGCATATCCTCTCTGCGAAGGACTTTCTCGGACCATGCTTGGCCCTGCTGGGCGATGAAACGTGCCGCTGCGTCTCCTGGGCCGCCCTTGTCTGAAAAGTAATCGAAAAGCGGATACAGGTCCTGGAACGTGTTGTCAAAGGGGACAAAATGAACCCAGGGAGTGAGTCGGTCGTCATGCCACTCTGCATAGATGGTGGCCTTTACAGGCAAGCTCGTGGATCGGAGGAAGCCGCGAAATCGTGCAGAAAAGGAGTTGCCGTCAACGTCAGGGAGGAATTTGTACTCGTACTGCTTCTTCATGGGGAGATGGTCCAGCTTCTCAAAGGTATCGACGTAGAACGGACACTCTTCAGCAGAACACATACGAACGAATCCAGAGTTCGCAAAGTCTTTAATCCATGATCCAAGATTGCCATCGTGCAGGCGGCGACTGGGATACAGGTTGACTGAGGGTAAATCAAATGTTTTGGGACGAACTCCAGTTTCCTCGGCTTGCATGACCACTGTCCCATTGAGCATTTGAACAAGTCGCTGGCGTTGAAAGTGGTGCCAGTTGTGCTCTTTGGCGCGCCCACCAGAACTCTCTCCCCTCCAAACGGCGCCGTCCTTCTTGCGTTCCCATGTAGACCCGTGGGATTCGCCTCCCGAGTAAAAGTCGCCTTTGTCGAGATACATCGCTCCCGGTATAAGGATTTCGTTGTTTTGCGGCAGCTTGGAGCCTCCAAAAAGCGGGATAAGCTCTTCAGTCGAAGACAAGCTAATAGGTTCAATGAAGGATCCATGAAGTTGGCGTAAATGAGATTGCAGGCATGGATCTGACGAGGCGGTGAAATTCTGGATATATCCCTTGTAAGCGTACGTGGGTTTGTAGTCCCTGGGAAACTGCGCTGGCCCAGACCAATCCTTTAGCTGCTGAATACCATGTGCAGGGGTGTCAGGGCCGCAGGTTCTGACAAAGAGATTCCAGTATTCCTCACTCGGCCCATACCATTTTGGATCATACGCGTCAGGCTTGGCTGAATCGACCTCTGACAAGCCCTTGTATTGAGAAGTTGCATGCTTTATATCGACCATTTTTCTCTCCTTTGCCTCCTTCTCAACGAATTGGGCGACCTGGTCAAAAGGAACGAGAAGTCTCGACTCATCCATGTAATTGATAGGCATATCGACGTCAGGCAAGTATGCAGCCATTTCTTCCACAAGCGCAGTCCAGAGCTGCAGCCAGGGCACGAGATCGGTGGTGTCACCGTCGCCACGGGCAGTGCCGTTTCGAACTTTGACGACATGATGCCATGCATTAGCACGCGTTCTGATATCCTTAGCTTCAAGGGCCCAAAACGGCGTCAAGTCCTTATATATTCTGTCAAAAAAGTCCTCCACGACGATCGCGCTGACGTTGGTGGCGGCCTGGAACCACGAGTCGAATCCTGGAGGGGGATGGCGTCCTCGTCGTTTACGATAAGCATCAGCAGCAGCTTCGAGACTGCGACTTTGCTTGGCGAGGATGGTGTCATGGCGGGCTTTCGCCTCAACCATGAGCTTTCGAATTGGGTGATTGCCTACAGCTTTGGCGACTGTCTTGCGGGGGGTTTGACGATCCCAGAATCTTGAATCGCGCCAAAGCGCATAATTAGCCATGAAGAATAGGGCAATAAATGTAATGGCGAGGTAGCGCAGGGCCAGCCGTGAAGGCCATTGCATCGGATTCCAACTCTTCAACATGGTGAAGTGGTCTGGGTGTTGTGGTAAGTTCGACTGCTGTACGCAGCGGCGACGATGCGAGGTCGGCGGAGAGAGAGTGGGAGGTAAGGAAGAGGCTCAAGAGTTAAATCATCGAGAATGGAAGCGAATGCTGAGAAAGTAACGACAGGTAGCGAGCAGGATTTTTGGCTCGGTTTCGACCCATGCGGGTAGGAGCAAGGTTGTTATGGAGGAAAGAGTCCGTAGTCGTTCGTGGAGTGGAGATGGTTGTCGAGTTTCTGGGACCTATCGAGACGGTGAAAAAAATGAGAGCCGGGGAATAAAGGAAAATTAAGGATAGAAATTAAGCATGGTGTCGGCGAGGTGTGCCAAAAGTCGCACAATGTCTGACAGACTCTGGAATGTGTCAAAAGTTCCGATGGGATTGATTGGCAAACGAAACGACGGCATGGGGGGGCCATTTGGCCACACATTGAGGGAGAGAGCTGTCTCGCTCGTCTGGCAGCAGGATGCAAGGGGGACATAAATAACGCACTGGATCTAGCCAAACTCGGAAAGGTCAATTTTGGTGCGTTCCCCACACAAAAGTACTCCCGATGTTTCTTTTCGAGCCATGCAGCCCTTCACGTCAGTAGATGTATGTATGTGAGAGGGCCAAAAGTGCGTTTTTTGAGGTCTTTTTTCGTGGTCTTTTTTCAAGGGCGAGACGACAGCTGTTACTATTGATCTATAGTAATTCTCATATAAACCAAGTAGTCATTGTCTGAGCTAGCTGCCCTACTTATCCTTTGACAGGCTTAGAGCATCGATCTCGTCCACTGCGGCCGTCAAATTGAAGCTATTGAAGATATCTATGAGGGTCATAAGGCGGCTGATGCCCCGGAAAGAAGGGTGCTAGCGGCATAGGACGTTGAAGGGGATAAGAGCCATAAGCTGGGCTTTGATTACTTGGTCTAGGGCTAGAATTGTATGTAATAGCAGTAGAAGGAGCCGCGATGTATGGCTGAGGCCCCTAATGCGTCATTTGATGCTGAATTTGAGGCTGATGATGCTGCTGTTGCTGCTGCGAGGCCTCAAACATTGCAACAAGCGTATTAATCCTTATATTGATGTTCGCGAGAGTGTTCCGCTGCCTGCCTCGGCCCGAAGGTGTGCTGCTTGCGATCGACGGTGCCGGCGTTGATTGAGACGTTGAAGCCGCTGAAGCCGTTGATCGAGGCCTCTGGGGCCTTGTTGAAGCCGCTGCAGCGTTGTGCTGCAGCTGCTCGAGACCATCGCGAATTCGGCCCGTTGGTGTTGTTCGCGAGGGAAGATTAACAGCGTTATTCCTTACATGAGCCGCATTATTAGGGTTCGGCTTATATGAAGCCTTAAGAAGCCGCCGTTCCTTATCTGTTGAGGCCTTTAGCCACCAATGAGGGTTAAAGTCTATTAGCCGAAGAGACTTGCCACTTTCCCTTATAGTGGAAATCATATGACGGCATGGGATCCCCTACTGGAGGCTGTGTGTGTGTGTGTACAGCTTGTTGTGGGATTTTTCCTGCTTGCCTTAAGATCCGTATTGTTAATTTGCTTGATTACTTTAGATAATGCTTTCTAGCCTAGTTTGCCCACTAAATTCTGTATAATGGGGTACTTATTCTAATTGACTTGGCGGCGGCTGAATTGGTGCTTGAATTTGCGTCTGAAGGCATTGCGGCGGCCCTGAACGAGCTGCTAAATGATTGAATGTAGCTGAAAGAGGTTGGTAAATTGATTTGTAAGAAGGACTTTTAATTCGCTGTGGGATCCCTTAGTATGGGAAGTGCTATATACCCTGAAGTTTCGTAGCATCTTGACTGCAAATGTGGCAAATTGGTGCCGCTAAGGGATGTATGTATTGGAGAGGTAATTAATGATAGCTGCTGTTATAATTAGTAAGGGACTCTTATACTATTCTTAATAGAAGGAAGCTTACGCTGCTGCTTGTGGAATTGGCTCTTGAGCTTCTTCTACTGCTCTAAGAAGCCCTTTTCTGTGGCTGCGTGCATTACTGTAATCTAGGCATTGCGAAGGCCTGATGTAGTCTTTGAGGTATTGTTAACTGATAATGGAGGCGTGCCCTGAAGCGCTGCTGTAATCTGCTTATTAAGTTTAGCAGTGTCTTCTGCTGAATTTGATCTAACTTCTACATTATTGTTTTTATTGGAAGCTGCTTGAATAGGCTGCTTGTCTTTCTTTTTCTTCTTGCGTTGTGGCATGAGGATATCGCAGTTATTGAGGCTTCTAATCTACTTCTTTGTGATATTAAGGATGATATTCTGAAGTATGTGCTACTTATAAATTTGCTGTTGAGATGACGGGAAGATATCTGTTAGAGCTTGCTTTAAAGCAGCATTGAAGTCTGTGATTACGACCTTTGGTGGAGGGATTGAAGCCTGCTCTGTAGCTGCCTTTAAATGCCCTAAAATCTACGAAAAAGCGGCTGTATTCTCTTTTGTAGCTAGAGTGAACGCTGCACTAAACGTTGTATGTAAAGATGTGATGCCTGTTGCCTGTAATAGCGGTAAATTAAAGCGGTTAACCTTGTAAGTGTTGTCTATCTGCAATAGCTCCTAATTCTGCTTCTAGTCCTGAATTGAGTTATGATAAATCCAGAAGATTTGCTAAATCTTCCTAGAAGGGCTGCGATTAACTGCCTTATAAAATATGCGGGGATCTTCATTAAGGAGCTTTATAAAGGCTTGTGTTGATGTTCTAGGGCTGTATTCAGCTAATCGAAGCTGATGTTGGATGAAAAACACGTCCATGCCTGTGATTAAGACTTTAGGATGCTTATATATAATTTGGCGGGCAATCTCCCTTGTAGTCAATCTCTTGTACTGGCTTTTGATTTTAATAAGCGTATGGAGGTGATTAATGCCGAATTTTGCCTGGCTTTGAGCCCTGAAGCGGCTAGAGCCTATACGATCTGTTACACACTTATGATTGTGTGTGCTGTTGATGATGTGGACTGTGTAGGCTTTACGGCTTGAATCTCTGTGAATTCTTGCGCTGAACGGGCAATTTGTCTTCTTTGATGATGTATTATAGGTGCCTTTAGTGCCCTCATGCCTCTTATAGCGGCGGCTCTTGTGGCATCGTATCGAGAAGGATGTGGGCTTGCCCGTTCGGCGGCTTCGCGTGTGGCCGTTAGGGGTGACGATGTGGCCTTCGTCGGATTGAAGCTGTTGTAGCGCCTCGAAGGCTTTGTTGTACGAGATAAAATCGCGGCCGCAGATAGATCGATCCATGACGAATAATTCAGTGCAAAAACGAGGCTTCTAGCGATAATGTGGGTGTTGTGACGATATCGCGAAATTCGACGTAAAATTCGTTGTGTTCGAGAGGCTGCCCGCATCAACGCACAAGGCACGCTAATTGATGCGTTGTGGCCGTCGCGAGCGTTGCGCGAAGGGCTGCATGGCTCGAAAAGAAACATCGGGAGTACTTTTGTGTGTGGAACGCACCAAAATCGACCTTTCCGAATTTGGCTAGATCCAGTGCGTTATTTATGTCCCCGGATGCAAGTTTTCCTCGACCGTTATTAGTCTGATTACGCCAGATGTTCAATCAAAGGGGGGGTGGCTGCTGGGCTGCAGGCCATGATGGGGATGCCCAGACAAATGCTCCGCAGATTGGCTGTTTTATTGAAGGGACCTTGCAAAAGGGGACCGTTATGGCTAGCCAGATAGAATTTGCCACTGCTTAGCTTCCCAGTTGTCATCTGGTCGAATGACTAGCGGCTAATGGCAATCTTCGCAGGCAAGGTGAGAAACATCCCTGGCTTTCCGCGAGCATCAAACGTCGAGTCGTGGCCGGGAGTGTTCGTCGCTTAAGGCCAATAAGCCGCTAGCTCGACGGTGATCCGCTGCCTTTGGCCCTTCTCTTGCCATCGCGTCGCAATGGTGAGAAGCGGGCCGCGGTGTATGTTCCACCGGGTCTGGAACCAAGACCAGGCCAGATTGAATCTGGTCGTGATGATGATTATGCGTGCTGGTGCTTCTATCATGTTGAAGATGATGTCCATCTGATGTTGTATCCATCCCATGCGCCTCTCTGCGCCCCTGCGCCGCACGAGAGCGGGAAGTGCCTGGCCAACACTCGCCGCCAGCCGCCTCAGCCAACTGGCAGTCGTCGTCTCGCCGATTTGGGCAGGAACACAGCCATGCAACCTGGTCGGACCGCGATGGACTCCACACACAAGTCGCCATCTTCTCCAACCAACATTTTCCATGATCCTTTTGTTGGCTCGCTCGACAATCTGTCAGCAGAGCCGCCGGGATGTAACGGCTGTCAATCAAGTTCCACACTACGCGGCTATTCCTATCCGTCAATCGCAATCTATTACAGGAGTTAATCCTCGACGTCGTCTTCCATGCAACCACAACATAGAAAAGAGATTGCATTTGACACAGACGCGAGCCGAGTCACTGACCTCCAGCGATATCCACAATCTATTCCTGCCCACAGCGTCAGCATTCAGTGGACACAATTCCATCAAATGCATGGCCACCCATGTCGACGTGCGACACGTTCACTATACTGATCCGTCATCCAGTGATGCTCAGTTCGACATTACATTTCTAACGTCTGCTCTGCGGCCCCACTGTCTCGCAGAGGTAGCGGGAGATGCCTCTTCGTTTTGCATCGAATGCCTCCGAAAGTAGCCTTACACAGCTAGCGCATTCGTGTACTGTTGCAGTCTGGGAAGTCGCCGCTTTTCATGACTGATCAACTAATTATTGTGAGGTGTGACTCGTGCATTTGCTAAGGAGTCGGTCGTTTTGCTCCGTGATAGGATGACCGTTATGCGCCTCGCACCTAGTCTATCACTCTCTAAGGCTTTGCGACTACGTATCCTGTGGTCGTTGTAGCAATTATTTTCAGTGGCATTTAGCGGGTGTTTCTATCGGTAAAAGAAATACAATTAGCGATGCAGTTATTTATCTACCTAGGTACCTGTTTATGTTTTCATCTCGCGGCGCAACAACATTTGCTGCGCCTAGTCGACGACTGGCAGCCATTTACAAGTGAAGCACAAAACGAAACCCTATGTCATCCACATGAAACTCCCAGACATACAATATATACATCCTATTTCAGCAAATGAACAACCCAGATGGACCAGAAGACCTAAACGTAAAAAATTCCAGCCAAAACCAATCACTCAAACACCCCAATTTGTCACATTGCCACACGCCTTCCGGGTAGCACACCCACCACCGGCTAAACCTCGCCATCCGGACCAGCAGCCCGCCGCAGCCAATCACCGCTCCCACAATTCCGAGCAGCGAGGCAAATCCACAGCTTTGCGTTGAATCTCTCCAAAACGTCAAAGACCACGGGGTTCACCACCGCTCTTCTCGACACGCAACGTCCCCTCCTCTCCATTCCGATCGTCTTTCCATCTCGCGCGTGGATAGAACTTCATCACAAGCCGTCGAGATGCTCGTGTCATCGCGATCTGCGGCCTCAATGGCCCTGCGAGGTACGTTTCATCCTATTTGACCCAGGAAGTGCCATTTGCCTCCGCGGAGCCGTGACTCTGCAATTGGGACGAGCGCCGGGAGAGACGCCTCGGTTTGCACACGGCACCTTTACAGACGCAATTTATTTTACTCTGTTACTAACGGTGGATCGTGAACAGTCAAGCCAACGATCACCTTGATCCCCTTCCGAGCAGCCGCCTCCCTCCCCATCACCAGCCGCCGCGATGCCTCATCCCTCACGCCGCACGGCGCCGGTTCATCACTCGCCAAGGCCCGCAAGGAGGTTCCCCTGCCCAGCGAAGAAGGCATCAAGGGCGTCGTCCAATACGCATTGTCCGTAAAACCGCATCACATCACCGAGAATACCTTCATTAACCCGCTCGCAGAACCACTCTCGACGTCATCGCCAACTGGGCTCGTCAATCGTCCCTCTGGCCCATGACCTTCGGTCTCGCCTGCTGTGCCGTCGAAATGATGCACCTCTCCACCCCACGATACGATCAAGATCGCCTGGGAATCATTTTCCGAGCCTCCCCCCGTCAGTCCGACATCATGATTGTCGCCGGCACCCTCACCAACAAGATGGCTCCCGCCCTGCGCCAGGTCTACGATCAGATGCCCGACCCCCGATGGGTCATCTCCATGGGCAGCTGCGCCAACGGCGGCGGCTACTACCACTACAGCTACAGCGTCGTGAGGGGCTGTGACCGAATCGTCCCCGTCGACATCTACGTCCCCGGCTGCCCGCCCACCAGCGAGGCTCTCATGTACGGTATTTTCCAGCTGCAGAGGAAGATGCGCAACACAAAGATTACGCGCATGTGGTACAGAAGGTAAAGAAAGGATTGTGGGCCGTGGAATGGGAGGAGAACGCATGTGTAACCGTGCTAAACGAGGAGGGCGTGTGGACGATGGATGTATAAGAGCACAAACACGCGTGGTTGTGCACATAGTGGGACGACAAAGGGTGCTTTGTTACCCGAACACTATTTTATTGGTATTATCATCATTTATTTCCTTTGTATTTGGCCATGTACACTGGAGGTCAGGACGGTGCAAGATAAAAAAAAAAACTTCGTTAGACCGACTGCAAATACATATTTGCTGTACAGCAGATACAAGGTCCCAAGAGGGCGCTTCGTATGGTCTAAGTGACGTTGGATATATGTCGACCTTAAGATTGCTCGATCAGAAAACCGAAAGACTGACAGGTAATGATATGCTATTCGAGACAGAAGGCAACTGAAATAATAAACACAAGAGCTACTTTTCTCAATTCTGTAGACATGCACCGTCCTTGTTTGCGAAGATTGAGTATGAAAACACAAGCTTCAGAAGTTAAGTTGAGTCTTACCTTCTTCACTGAAGCTCACTACTAATTCTGCTCGAACAAGACTTGCCCTTCGTAATCAACAATTTCTGAAAGATTGTTTGTTTTACATCCAATTACCTTTTCATTACCGTCGGACTAAACTATCACATGTCGTCTACGTTCAAAGTCAACAGCTACGCAAACAATAAAAAAAACAGCACGAGATCCACAGAACCAAGACGTTTATAAAAGCAGAATTTTCTTCTTCATCGCCTCTGATCTGAAATAAGTACGCTTATTGGAGTTGTGACTGCATGATCCCTTAAAAACAATTAAAAACCGCCGGCGCCGCCTGGTTCCTCGTCGATCGACCTTCTGGGTCTTTTTTTCAAGAAGACGAGGTTGAAGGAACCAGTGTGATAAGTCATAACCAAAAACGAATGCTCTGCCTCTCAAGGAATGTTGGGGGTCGAATACGAAAATCATGCCATATGACCAAC
The DNA here is from genome assembly GCA_000222875.2 of Periglandula ipomoeae IasaF13. Classification (NCBI taxonomy): domain Eukaryota; kingdom Fungi; phylum Ascomycota; class Sordariomycetes; order Hypocreales; family Clavicipitaceae; genus Periglandula; species Periglandula ipomoeae. The sequence goes on from AFRD01000212.1 coordinate 15,420, forward strand.
GAGGTGAAAGAATGAGGAAGTGGATGACGACAGGGAGAATACATCATAAATCCCAAGTGGAGATGCAGCGGCGGTTTTGAAGCAAGACCAATATCGCTAGTTCACAACATGTCCTTTCTCTCAATGTACAGTGTGTCCATCCTACTCTTGCCCAAATCCCATCGTCTCTTCCACCGCTATTGTAAGCTTTTGTTGCAATGTCTCCAATGTCTTGTATGGAGGCAGATCAATTCGGTTGAAACTATTAGGATGATTCAATTAGCCATCAAGACCCTGAAAAAGGCAAATAAGATGAATCTCTGTATACGTACCATGTGTGTGCTTTGGGCAGATTAGTCAGCTCGCCCGTCTTTTCAATCGTGAAACGTCTCGGTCCATCACTGCCCTGAAGATCCTTGAAGCCATTAACAGGGATTCGAGAAGTTCCGGTGGTGAACTGCAAAAGACGAGACTTTTGTTCACCGTCCCACGAGCGAACGACCTGCCAGAAGTTCTGAATGACTTCATCCGACTCTGTGTAACCTCTGTAGTCTGTATGCTTCTTCCAGTCGTCTACATCAATCTCCGCGATACCTCCAATGAGCAACTCGAGTTCACGCTCGTCAAATACATTGATGAGATCCTGTGGAATAAGCTCATGGAAGCCCTCTTTGAAGGCTTGGAACTGCTCCGCAATGCGCTTCTCGATTCGCCACTTGACCATAAGATCCACGTATTCCTTCTTGTTCTCATTGGTGACCTCGATGTTGCGGCCATTAGGTATAAGGTCCTCAGTCATCAAAACGCCGAATCGCTCGTCTTCAGTAGAGAATGTCTGTTCTAAAATGCCGCCCGAAATGTCGTTGTCCAACATCCACTGGAGTGATCGGTGGAAATCAGCATCCACGCCCTCCATATCCGCCAGCGCCACAGCCTTGCCCAAGGCCATCTTGTACAAAGCACCGATGAAGAAGGCATCGAGGAATCGTCGGTGGAAGATGGCCAAACCGACGACACGCCCAATGAACTTGAAATAGTTGAGATGCTCCGGATTAATGCCAGAGTGTGGGTTGATTTGTAGCGTGTAGTTGTCATGCGCTGAGTATTCGAAAAGACAGTAGAACGGGTTGAACATCTCGTGGGATAAGAGGAAAAAGAACTCTCGAGACAAGCCACCATAATCCAAACCATCCTCGCCATCGAACTTGATCATGAGTCGCTTCTTCAAATCCGTGGCGGACTGACGAGTGATCTCGGCGAAGGAATCCTCGAAAATATGCTCACGTCGCACTTTGATGTGGCATTGGCCACTGAGAATACGCATAGCTGGCTGAGATCGGAAGTAAATGAGCTTGCGTCTGAAGTCACGCTTGTACTGAGGAACATTCTGGTCCAATGAGGATGGCAAACGAGGATCGTCCCAGGTTGTGGTTTTCGTGTTATGATCCACAAAATATACTCGAGCCGTATTTGTGAGTCGCATTTCCCAACCACTCGGGAGCGGTCCAAGTTGGGACACTGGCTGCTGTTGGATCTGACCATTAGTGCTGTTCTGTCCACCATACATCCTAATGTACTGTTGGCGACGAGGATCGACCCAGGTCGTGGTTCGAGTATTGTGATCAACAAAATACGGTCGTCCCTCCGGCGTCCATCGCTGCTCCCAACCAGGAGGGAGCTCGCCTGTTCCCGGGCTGGTAGCACCGGTATGCATCACGGTTGCGTTGGCGTTAGCATTGGCGCTACTGGCACCACCGCTGGTTGGGCTACCGCCAGACTGAGGCGGGCCACCACCCTGTTGCTGCTGCGACAAGGTGGGAGAGCTTGTGCCTGTCCGATCTTCGGGTAGGGTACGGTTTTGATGCCTTTGCCGCTCGACCTGTGTTGCCGCTTCTCGACCGTTTCGAGCCTCCGTAGCGCCGCTGGCTGTCGGGCGGTTCCAGCTGGTTGTACGGGTGTTGTGGTCGACATAGTATGTTCGTCCTAAGTTGTCCTCTCGGCGCTCCCAGCCAGCTGGTAGGCGGCCTTGATTATCCTCGAATGGGCTAAGTTGACTCGTTGGCCGCGAGGACGTCGAGCCGTTTGTGCCAGACGGGGCCGGTGTCGAACTCGAGGGGGCAGGATGGTGAGGCAAGGTAAGCTGAGGACCGGATGGGGTACCATTCTGATTCGACAAGGAAGAGCTCGGGCGGCCATCCGGAGCCGATATTGCTGAAGAGCTGGAGGCACCTGGAATGGTCAAGGCAGGACGGCTGCTGGAAGCCTGTCCTCCTCGTGCGGGGGTGGTGAGATCACACGATAGATTAATTATAAGTTTGCCGTGGACGACGAGATTATCGGTCGACTTCTTAAGTTCCCTCGTGAGCATTTGATCTGCGAGTGCATATTTGTTAGAAGAGCACTGTGATCACGGGGAGTTTGGCGCATGCATACCATCAGCATCAGGATCAAGGTCGGGCATGACATCGCCGACTCTGATGTTGATCACGCCTAAAAAGCCCTGATCCTTCTTCTTGAACTTCTTCTGATCGAAAACTTGTACCGCAAGAATGCTACCTTCGTTTGCTCGACTGGACGTAATTGTAAGCCATGCGTATCGACCAAGCCATCTATGGCCGAACTAAAGCAGATACCAGGGGAAGAGAAAAAGAAAACAAGGGGATTTCATACAAATCAAAGCTCTCGTTCCAGTACGGGTTGAGCGTTCGCTTGCTGACCGTGGTCGTCTTGGTCTGCTCACCATTGATGGTCGCGACGGCGAAAGGATCGGGGAACCCTGATCTTGTTAGGAAAGTGAAAGAGGGAATGGAGAAGGCAATGCCTGGGTCACTGTCAAAACGTACTAAACACGTCTCTCTTGTAGAGGCCATCGGCGGCGATGACTATCGGTGAGATATTAGTATATCGGAAGCTGATGGACATGGGCCGGCCGACACGCAGGTCAAGATGAGGGGGTCACGAGAACATACTCGTAACGCGCAGATTGGGCTTGCTGCAATGCTGGTCAGTCTATTGAAGATGCAAATGATGTAGATTGAAGCAATGCGTTTCTTCTGAGAGGAGACGTCTTGCTACCAGAAGCAAGCAGATGGAGCAGAAAGTTGTGGTTGCCACTCACCTAGGCAGCCCAGCGTCGGTGCGGGCGCTCATGATCGTGGTCGCAGTGATGGACGGCACGAGAAGTTCAAGCAGTGCAAGACCGTCCGATGGCGTGAAGAGGAGATGAATTGCTGATGCAATTCACAAGAGAAGACGAAGCCAGGACGCAACGGAACGAGGTCCCACAAGGGATTGGTGATTGGGTTATGACGGGTGTCGACGATCCAAGTGACGACGACTCTGGGATGCGAAGAGCAAGCGTGCGAGGTTTGAGGCAGTGCAGTGTGGCAGATAGCACCATCGAGCAACAGCAGTCGCAGGTGGGACTGGACAGGCTGGGGGGTTAGTACTTCCGTAGAGTCTGGTGGGAGTGACTGAGTGAGTTCAGAGCAGCGCTGCAACCGCACGCCTCCCCCCCGCTTCTTCTGGCTCCGATGCATTCGACCGGAGAAAAGGCCTGGTGGTGTCTGGTAGTTTTCAGAGCAGGTACGGACGGACAAGCCGCATATTACGGGGCAGCTTCTAGTCTAGTCTGGACGCAGTGCCCAGGCTTTGTAGCTTTGCAATGTACTCGCTTTAACAGCAGCAAATTAAACAATGGTAACAACTTCGCGGCAACGGAACTTTATAGAATGATATTGCACTGATAACGGCGACAGGACCCGGCCAAGAACCCAGCCACACGTGATGGAACGAATGCGATGGCGGGGGTTGAATTGTATATGGCGGGGGGATTGAGGGTCCTTGAGCTATATTACCAGTGCTTTGTATAAGACAGGGAGGGGCGATGAAGGCACGACTCTGGAACGATATTTTGACAGGAACAGGGGAAAAATTGAAGGCAAAATAGACGAGATCCATGGATGATAGTTCATACGAGCATTATAAGGCACAGCAATATGATACTCCGTGTCACGTCAACCGTTCTGCCCCTGCGCCCGGAACCAGAAGCCAGAGTCACCCACAAACATAAACACCACCGGGAGACTTGGCGCCAAATACATGCGTTCTGTCCACCCACCCATTCCTCGCCACTATTATCAACTGGAGGTGCTGCACCGGTTGGCCCTCTGCCGTCTGGCAGCCGTCACGGAGCCGTTATCTGCTCACATGCAGCGACAGGCAGGACCGATTGTAGCGAGACGGGCGAGACAGGCAAGACGCGGCTGGGGGCGCTATTGCCCAAGACCAGACATGCTTCAAACAGTAGGCACTTGGCATGTCTTGGGAGGCTTGGGCTTGGGCGCAGATGGCATGGTGGGTGGCTCTTGCCGTTTTTGCCTCCAGATGTCGACTGGTCCTTCTGAATCATGATGCAATCCAAGGGTCTGGAACAACACAAGTTCGCCCCAGTCCTGGCCTTCGCCTTACTAACCGCTTGCTTTCAAATCTTCGACAAAAAATTAAAAATCCAGCTGCCACCAGATTGCTTACACATCGCCTCTACGATGCCGAGCTGTTGGACTCGTTCCTGGTCTTGTCATTCGCATCGTTTGACCATTGTCATGCCCTTCGCCAACATATTGCGTCGCAGTCTGCTCCATAAGCAACAAAAGACCACAACACATCCGCCAGTAAGCCCTCGGCGACAAGCGCTGCGATCAATGCAGCCAACAATAAAGATGCACACGTGCTCCAGTTGATGCAAAGCCACAGTCCAATGGACGCGCTGGTTCCCTGCATCTCCTATGAGCTGAAGCAGCGCCATGCATTCACCACTGCTCCTCTTTATGGGTATGCACGCCGCGGATGCTGCATCATCTGTCTGGCATGATTTGCAAAACACAGGGGCCCGGTTTCAACCAAGGCTCTGCAAGACACCTCGACTAGGGCAAGAAGGCTTCTACGAATTTTTTTCTCTTTGGCTTCATCATTGTAATTGTGCTGGATTGTCTACTCTATCTAAGGCGTTGTCCAGATGCTTCACCGTCCTTTGAACTGCCCAGGTATACAGCATCCACTCCGTCTTCCTTGGCATATACTTAGATTGGTATTTGCCGGCATCTTGTCTCACCTCTGGCGAATTCCCTAGTACATAAAAGACTGTCATCAGAGATGGCGAAAGACACGAAAGAGCCATGGTATCAGCTATGTTTTTTCAGACTAACACCCAAACCGGTAGAAAGCTCGTCCTGGATCTGCAGCCATGCCAGCTCTGGGGGTCTTGCCGCCGAGAGTCTCCACCGTTCTGCGTGAGTGTCTTGGTTGACAGGTTTTGTGCAGTGCATGCAAACACCTAGAACATAGACTGGCAATAGACGCGAGCAAGCTATTGTCCATCATGTTCATGTAATTCCAGGTTCTCACCGTAATGGATCAGCTGTGACAATAGCACGGCTCTTCTCTCAAGCAGACATGTGTCGTCTCCGACGAGTTACGCCTGATGCAAGCTGGCCTGGCAGAAGTACCCGAGGCGGCGGCCTCCTGCTCTGGAACCGCGCTGTTGACTGCATCTGGGGCTGTGCCTGTCCCTGTTGGTGGGCATTCGGCACAGGTTCCCGATCTCCCATGTCTGTGGAGTAGGCCAAACCAAACCAGACCCGTTTGGACGGAAATAGCTACTCGCTACTCTGGCTTGTCTCTGTTGCCTGATGTCCAATTCGCGCCATGGTTGGAGGTTCCCAGGCCAGGACAGTGAACTTTGGGTTGGAACTTTGTTCTGATGTCAGTCCTTTGCTCTTTGCAATGGAAAACCTATGTGCCACGTGCGGCGAGAGTCGCTGCTCTAAAAGAAAACACCAGAGCACTGGTCAGTTGCTGCCAACGTCCTTCATCAATTGTCTCTATGGCACACTACCAATCTGTACTCAGAAGCCACGTTTACAATATTACTCGCAGGCCACAGACATTTAACCAACGTAACTCGCCTCAGAGCACAATCGCCAACATGAAGCCATCCACAAATGCATCCTTCCCAGTCGTCTTGAATGCAGAAATGGTCGGCACCAAGGAAGCCTTGACCCTCGAGTCCCTCCCCACGCGCGCAACCAGCGACTCATCGCCAGCAGATCTCTCCTCGCCATCGTCCATCATGGTCTGCACCACATTGTCCACGTAGATTGCACCGCCCTTCCTAACCATTTTGGCCGCCCAGTCAAAGTATTCCCACTGCTCTCCCCAGTCTGCATCAATAAACACCAAGTCGTACTTCTCACCAGCCTCCGCCAACTTCGGCAACACATCCAGCGCTGCCCCCAGAACAATATTGGCGTCAAGGCCCGCGGCGTGGAGGTTCTCCAGTGCCACCTCTCGATGCTTCTCTTTAATCTCAATGCTTGTTACTTTGGCGCCGGCTTTGGCGAACCACATGGTGGAGTACCCGCCTAGGGTGCCGATCTCGAGAACGCTTTTCGCGTTGATGAGCTGGCAGAGGATGGAGAGATATTGACCCTGCACAGGGGAGATGGAGATGCTGGGGAGGCCCTTGGCTTTGGAGTTGGTTAGTGTCTTTTCCAGATCTGGGTCATGGTGAATGAGGCGTTCCTCGGCGATGCCCTCGATAAAGGAGAGGAATTTGTTGGTTTGGGTGGCAGAGCTGGATATTTCGACAGTTGTATTGCTGGATCAGATGTCGTGTTGTATACGGAGTAAGTGGGCTAGATATGTCAAAGCTGTGCGACTTTCTTGCGCAACGTAGAGAGGTTTGTGTTTCAACGCGAGCCAAACCAGTGCAGAAGAGATATCTGGAGATGAGCTGTGCGTCTTCTTCAAGTGCCTCGCTCAATTCCAAATAAAGTCATACTCTTACAGCCTTTTATACCCATCCCATCCAGGAGATACACGGACATACGAGACGTCTTGCAAGCCAACGTTGCTTCGTGACGCACGCACCCAGAACATTCACGTCTTACATGCTGACCGTACCAGGAACTAGATGTCACTGACGAGGCTATGCCAATCGTGCATCATGCCGTCCACGTCTTTGCGTCTGTATGGGGAAGGCAAGTCGGACTTTGCATTCGGATTTACAAGCCCGTCGACACGTCCCCCACACTGGGAAGCTGTTGCCCCACTTGGCTGGTGGATCTGATAAGACAACGATCGGGGACGGCTGTAATGGGGAGCAAAATCACTTCGCGCCACGTCTTTTTTGGGGCGGATATCGTGATTCCGGTAGGGCGATGTTGGTGACGGGACGGGATGAGTCATGGTGGTGTCTGGTGTTTGAAAACTGGGATGCTCGGATTTCCGTTTGCTCACACGGTGGATTGATTGACTTCGTGGGCATTCACATTTACGCGAGCCCGACTCATCGCACTGGTCATGACTTAGCAGGAATAACTTGGTGTAGTGTAGTTATCGTAGAATTGTGGTTGGCGTTTCTCGAGGCAAAAGCCATGAACTTGGCTGAGAAAGAGGAACAATATGTGTTTGTATTGAAGTGCTTAACAGTTGCTGATGCTGATTTCGGTATCATTCTTATTGTATATTGCGATCTGTTTCAAGAGGACAAGGCCTCATGGAAAGAATCAATTTATACGTGGAAAGACGCAGTTGCGAAGGCGATTCACGGCTTACAAGACAAACTACCAAAACCTTGACACAAGCGCCCAGTCGATACTGTTTGTGTCTCCTACTCATGAATTTGAGTTTGATGCTATAAATACCATTGCGTTGACACGGACGTTACATGGATGAGCTTTAGCTCCGGAAGCAGCGAAGTCTAATTGGCTATTCAATGTGGAAGAACGAAGAAGGAAACAACCGTGTCATAGCCGTGACTTGCTTCGACCGAGATTTTTTTTAAGGCCCTCGGTGAGGTTCGTACCTGAGAGCATATTCTATTTCTAGAATGCGCTCTCGAGTCGGTGACGTGGAAGTGAGAAGAAAGTGAGATGAGGGTGAGGAGCTCCATACAGCTCAGTGATTTGTACATGCGATGGCGCATAGGCATTTATCAGCTGCTTTTATTTGATCTTCTTTATTGGAAAACCACCCTCAGATCCTCCCATTTCCCAGAGATGATTTAGCGTGTTGCTCTGCTCGTTCACGAATCAAGGTCTCAACATGGCGGCGAACTCGCATAGCAAATCTTGTGTAATATGCGGGTATTACATTCAACAACGTCGAACTACTCATGATGAATCATGGTTAAGTGAGATACGCATAGGTAAGTGCAAGATCATAAAACCATCCCAAAAATGATTCTAATTCAGTGTATGTAGTCTACAGAAAGAATGATCAAGCAATGGTCACGGACGTCGCAGACTGCGTAGAAGACGACAACAACCCCGAGGCCCCTTTGGATTTTGAAGCACAGTGGTTTGACTATTACGGCGAGAGCATTGCCTTGTTCGATCAACTCCCGTTCGGGAACGACTCCTACGGTTTTCTCTGTCACGACAGCTGTTGGACGCTTCTGGAGTATGCCTTTGATCCTGAGCCCGTCCCGTTAGGGAGCTTATTTCGGGCTTGTACTTCGTTGCCTAACCCTTATGACGGTACCACTCTCAGCTGGGGTCACGATTACAGGGGCTTGCATAGTGTATATGATTGGAACCGCCATTGGGAAGACCCGTTCTATGACGGAGAAGAAGGAAAAAGAGGGGTCGAGGTTGCAAAGCACGATCCTTTCATGGTTGATCAGCTTCTGGAATTTCCTTCACAAGCTGTGGAACTGCCACCTGCTCCCGTCCTTGTGCGGTGGCCAATTGAGGTTCCAAACTGGTTCACCAACCTTCTGCTAGAACTTTGGATCCAGATTGCATGCTACTTGCCCACGGCGGATGTCTTGAATGCTCGGCTTGCGGTGCGATCATTTGTGCCAGTCTTCTACAGCCAACAATTTTGGGCCTCCAGATTCAGAGACGGTTTTGAAAGCTCCTGGATCATCGAGGCACGTTCCCACATCTGGAGCGAGGAAGGCAACTCTGGCTGGACCTGTAACTGGAAGTGGTTGTACTACTACACGCGTAAGGAAAACCACAACCTGGGTACAAAGAGCAGGGAAAGAGTATGGGATTTGGTTCAAAAAATGGTTCCCATTCTACGTTTGCGGTGGAAGAACCCAGTATCGTCTCATCCGAATCAGCTAGCCTTACAGAAAGATGCAGACAAGGCAGGGTGGCTGGAAGCAACGGGGGAAATTTGGAAACCAGATCGTAATGCCTGGGTACGGGAGTTTCATGAGGGATGTCGACGCCTTAAAGAGAAAAAAGTCCTGGTACCAAGCCAACTTATGCAGATAGCATGCTGCATGATTCCACTGGGCAACAGAAAGTATCTCACGGGATTGGAACTGATCTCTCGGGATGGCCAATCGGTGCGCCTGGGCTATTGGACAGAAAGCAATAGGACGGTTCTGAGCGTCGAGGGGCTCACAGGGTTCAACCTAGCCGTGGGTTCCAGAGGGATACAAGGTCTGCAAGCCATCATGGATGGCTCCAAGACCTCGTCGTGGGCGGGAGAAACGAGTAATGTCCCTAAAACCAGGCGTCTCACTAACCGGGGCCCAATACAAGCTGTCATGGGCATATTCGATGTGAGTGTCTGGCATGCCCTAATAATCCAGTTCGCTTGTCTTTTAAATTTCGCCCCAGTTGCTCTGAAAATAAATCTGACAATGGCTCTAGAGAATGAAGATGGTCGGTTTGGGCATCTCAAAAAGCTGTCCACCTGGTTCGTTGAAGGACGACGGAGACAGTGTTTCGCTACGAGATTCTGCATTCTGGTACCCTGAGATTCCCGGAGATCACCTGTGTCTACATGAGGATTCTTTCATAGCACGATCCCCAGCGATGACGACATATGTGCCGGTCTCTGTGACTATGTTTGGAGGTCCGAAAGGGCTATACTTGCGTCATCTAACCGGAATATCTACCAGAGATTCTGGGAATATCGTCTTCCATTACAACCACGAGGCTATACCAGTTACAAGTCGCATGGTTGGTAACTGTCATGGTGACCAATTGAAGTTTTTCGAAATAAACGGTCCTCGTGGAGAGATCATCACTGGTATCGATATTTTCACAAGATATTGCGAGAGGACGACATACTACTTCGATGAGGAGGACGAAAGGGAAGAAATTCCATGGTACAATAGAGACCATACATACAGCTCACTGAAGGTAAGCCAAGCATGGTGCAAACTGCTGTTATCCGGTGAAGTAAGGCACGCGACATGCGAAATCTGAACTAACAATCAAGATATGTACAAACTGGGGAAGATCTTTTGATCCAGATGACATCGACTCCAAACTCAACAATGATGTTCAGGGAGCGCCTGGGAACTATGAAATGTATAAATACCACGTGGCGTGGAAGTACTCTAGAGACAAGTCTTGGTACACAAGGAAGACTATAAAAGCTCAACCTGGGGCTGTAATCACTGGCCTCTACTGGTGTGAGGTAAGTTTTCGCGAGAATCAAGCATATAGCAGGGGTCCTGACAGATCCCAGGCAATAGAACAAGTCGCAGCATTAGGTGTTGTTTCTGAAAATGCTGAGTACACAGACTTGGGAGAATTTGACGACATAGACATCAATGATTGCGAAGTTGTGCCATAATCTGAAGCCACGGCTCGTGAACCTACATAACGAAGACATTCGGGGGACAGAGCTAGGGATGCACAAGAAACAGGATTTGATTAGTATTAGTCAAACGTGAATTTTTCTTCGATCTCGCTTGTTATCGCGCAACATGGTGCGTATCACGGCTGTTTTTACCAATACTTACCACAACCCGCCGGTAGGGTCTGCCCGGCAACAGAACTTCGCATACTGTCATCATGAACAAAAGAGAAAAAAGGCAAAAACTTCAGAATCAGGGAGTATGGATGAGTATGAGACAGAGCGGACTACAGCGGGAACGCCAGAAATGACCAAGAGGGGCAGAGACCTCATTTATTCTAGCATTATGAAACGCATATCAGCCAAAAGAGCAAATCCTACCATTTTAAACCATTATCAGACCTAAAACTCCAAGTCATTGCCATTTGTGCCCCCTCTCCTCGCGGCTGTACTTTATATGGCATGACTCTCTTTTCTGTAGTTGCTGCCCTGTATTACCGTGACTCCCTCATTTATCTGTTTTATATCCACCCTCTTGCAACTAAACGGTGGTGTCGTATAGCATGGTATCAAAGTGTTTCCCCTTCCTGTGCTCAGTGCATTTCTCCATCTTCTTTTACGTGTCAAAAACTTTCTTGCCACTCCACATCGTTCCTTTCGAATCCGACTCCTTGTTCCTCCACAATGACAGATTCAGTAGTACTCTGGCGCCGTTGCTGAGAAGGACTCGCTTCCCTGCTCCTAGTAAGGGGCGTGAGATCCCCGACCACGACCTCGGTATCCCCCGCGATAACCTCCTCGTGGGAAACCACCGCGTCCGAAGGAGCCTCTGCCGCCGCGGAAACCACCACGGCCACGACCCCGACTCATGCCAGGGACGTTGGTTCGCTTGGGTGTGACTTTGATGTTGCGGCCCTTGAAGACGCTCTCGTTTAGGACGAGAGCCTGGGCGACTAAGCTGGGCTCTGTGAACTCGACGTAGGCGTAGCTGGACATCGGCAGTCAGTAGGTAGGTCTATCAACATAGCTAGCTTCAGTTTGGCCAACATACCCCTTTGGCTGTCCGGTGAACTTATCCAAGAGGATCGTGACACGGTTGATAGAACCACAGCTCTGAAAGTGAGCCTGGATCTCCTCGGGCGAGGCGGAATAGTCGACGTTTCCGACAAAGATGCTTCGCGCATCAATCGACTCCTTGTCATCTGCCAGATCGGCCGACTGTTGTTCCAAAGTAGCCTGCATCTCTCGCAGCTTCTTGGCCTCCTCTTCCATTTCTGCCACGCGACGCTTCATGGCCGTAATCTCTTCCTAAAGCAGAGCAACACATACTGTCAGTCTTTTTTTCTGTCTTATTCCTTTTCTCATGTGTGCTCTTGCTCATTGTGGGGGGAAGACGTGGTGTCTGTCTTCCTTTGCCCCTCTTTGTTTGTGTGCGACATGCGCCGTGGACAAGAATCAGAAACCCACCTCTTCAGCGGCCGTCATGTCGGTCTCGGGCTCCTGCTCCGCAGACTGAGCGACGGGCTTCTCCTCTGTCTGATTTGCGTCTGACATGGTCGGTAGTCGTAGGTGTTTTGGCGGGAGGGTCGACGATATGGTAGATCTTGATTTAGAAGAACCTGTTAGCATTAATGCCAGGAGCTGGAACGTGGTGATCGCGGAGGGAGGCCGAGCTTTTGCTTTGCCCGGGTGCAAAGAAAGGAATGTAACTAATGGAGTGGTATGAAGTTGAAAACGAGGAAGTTGCCGGGAGCAGAGAAAGGCAGGGTTTCTTGAGGTTCGAGATCGAAGCGCAAAAAGGTTGTAGATATGGTGCGGCAGGACGAGAACTCACGAATGACAATGTCGGGTCCAATTTCTTCAGATCGTTGCAGAATCAAGAATTATGCCGCAATAAAGGTCGAAAAGGTTCTCGAAGAATGGAAGATAAGGAGAAGCAGTGAGGTAGGAAGCGTGATGTTGGCCCAGCGGAAAGTGAGAAGCTTCGCGGATCCAAGGTCCAAGAAGTCTAGCCTGGTGTAATTATGCCGCGGTGGCGCGCGCAACACCTTGAGCTTAGAGACTCAAGTTGATGGGTGCATGGAGCATGGGGCCGGAGTTTATCCACCATAATGGAGTGCAGGCGCCTCTGCGGGAAATTTGGAGGCTCTGCGGGTTCAAGGATTGCTGCTGGGGTCAAGTGCTGGGCGCCTGCAGCATGTGCGCCAACAGCGCGTTTTACTTGGCTCTGATCCATTGGACTCAGTCAGCGCTTGACCCCAAGTGACAATTCGTCCCCGATGCGCCTTGTAGATGGAAGTCGGGACGTCCTTTTCTCGTCATCAAATGCAACTTGATGCATTCTATTTCTAAGGCGGAAAGAGTCATCGCTTAAAGAAAAATAAAGAATCGAATTAACAAAAAATCCTAACATCAAAGTGACTCGCACAATACTCCCGTCTATATCATAGAGAATCAAGACCCGGCTGCAGTAGTTCCTGCTTCCTATTGGGGCAACGAGCAGAGGAATCCATTCGATAGATCACGCGGCACCCTGCACTATGCCAAGTTGACATCATCATTTATTCATTCAGTCTGGTCAATACAACAGTAGTCTCGATGGGATTTCATGGCAGATGCGCTTCTACAAATGCCATTTTGACAGTTACAAGAGGATCTCTCAAGATAAGCTTTATGGTATTGAATCACTATATGCTTCGATATGCAATATTGTGCACCATGTCTGGCATTCCACAAACAAAAAGTCATCTGGCTTACACGAAAATAATCTAACCACAATGGTTATCTTGAACTATCGATTTCTCGTAGCCAGATTCCTCATATGTACCATCTCAAAATGCAGGTCGATCCCTCGGGAAGTAAACTGATCACGATGGCCCGAATAGTCTCTGTTTAGGCCGGGGCGGGGCTTGCGCTCGCTCCAAGCTGGATTCCTTAGAAAAAGTGGCATGGCCCAGCCCGTAGTCCGTTTCATCGGATCCCCCAGTATACCCTGGTCGATTTCATAACCAGAACAGATGACGGATTTCGTTCCTCATCAACTACTCTTTCCTCCGTGATGCTCATCTTGAACAAATGCACATACGCATTCTCGTCTCACAAACTCATAGCATGTCTAGCTGAACAACCCCCACCAACCCCCAAGCATCGCCAAGCACGACCTCACCTCGAACAATGTCCGACCCAAGCATTGCTCCCCTCCTCCAGTCTCGTCCCCAGCAAGTCCCGCCCTCGAGCTTGGAACCAGACACAACCCGTCGCCTGATCCATCAATTTCAACATGTCCGTCGCCATGGCCGCGAGTAGAACTCGGCAAACTTAGCTGCGCTGTTCATGGGGCTGTCAAGTTCTGAAAATGCTTGATGTTATGATACTTCCACTAGTCTATGAATGTATACGTTAAAGGATTATTGTATTGACCCTAGAAAACAGATTCGCCCTCCTCGCCCGCCATAACGGGGACTCGAAGAAGAAACACCGACTATCCCGGGTCGTTGTACCCGGGCCAATGCACATGCCCACATCCTACCGAAAAAGAAATAGATCAAACGCCGACTGATGCCTATGCTAGCTCCCATGTCCATTGCTGCCAAAAGATGTGCCATCCTGCTCAGATATAATGTAGAAACGTTGCACCACTATCCTTCATGATCTTGGTCCTGACATGATCTCTGCTTACATGATTCCATCAAGCATGTCGACTTCTCCTTCCTCCGTTGCCGAATGGGTCTTTGCCCCCTAGGCAACCGCCGAAAAAGTCGTCGAAATCCCATCGACGTTTGGTTCCTGCACCCTTGCCCAAGTGTCCCGCTCCGCGTGAGCTCTGTTTCGAGTTGTGCCCGCCGAGCCGTGACTTTGAGCCCCGTCCCGATGACAGTGATTGGACATCCCGGGATCGTGAGTCTGAGAGATCTAGCGTTGCAATATTCGGATACGGATGTGATGACTGGAAGGTGAAGTTGTCTTGTGATGGGACGACGATCGACATCGGTTCTTCAGGGATGGAAACGACATTCGGTACTGGGGACTCTGCGCGCTTGGCGGCGGCTGTCTGCGGCTCGACACTCGTTCTCGTCATTTCTGGCGAAGAGGTTCGTTCGGTTCGCTCGTTTTCATCTTCACTCTCTGTGCTTTGTTGTTGGCTAGCGTCTCGTCCATCCAGGCGCTCCGTTGCCCATTTGCGAATCGACCAGCCCTCTCCGTCCTTGAGGCCGAGATTTTCCTTATCGAGAAACGCGAGAAGATCGTCTAGACAATCCTGATAACCTTCCGTTCTGGCCCTCGACTCAGCTAGAGCTGAAGTCTTGTACAATTTGGTGACAGAGAGTGCGGCGGCTTTGAAGACATCAAGGAGCTGTTCTGGTGCTTCGGCGGTAGCATTTTGGTCGCCGACGGCTCGGGATGAGTCCATAGTGTCGAAGGAGTCTCTACAAATGTAGGATACAGATAAAATCTGTGATGTTGTCAGCATGAACGGCTTGATGAACTTGCCGTGCCAAGTAGCTTTGCTTACCTACAGGGATGTTGGATGGGGATGCGCTGTACTCTCCTCTCGGCTGAAAGAACCCCGCGGATGACTCAAGGATTTAGGGAGGTTCTGTGCCACGCTGCCGAGCTGGTGGCAACGCAAGGTTCAACACTCGATAGCAACGTAGTGCGTCGATGATGAGTCTGGCCACTGCTGCGCTGTTCTTGATGTGAGGGGAATGCTGATGTCGGAAGAGATGCCGCTTTCCCATGCATTTGCCAGCAAAGTTGTTGTCATGTGGTTCCCAACGGCATGTGGGGTGGATACAGTTCAGGCACGAACCTCTCCACGTGACATGGCCAGATAATGGGGATTGCGGAGTGCAGCATATTCAGCAGGAACATTCGAGGCTTTGATGTTCGAAAAAAATGTGAATCGAGTACTGCAAATCACTGCAAGCTACGGGCGGTATTTCATGGTCTTGCAAATAACATTGGGTTGCAGGCCAAATAGTAGGCCACACACTTCCTGGGGGTGGCCAGACACTCGGATGCATGTGACGTCTTCTGGTATTATCTGGCGAGCTTGGGCCGCCTTAGAGAGCACTACGGAGTACGGCCAGGGCTTTAATCCGAACCGACTCCAGGGTGTACGGGGCCTTCTGGGCGTGTCTGCAACTCACCCGCGAGCCACTCATCGTGTTGCTCCAAGTCAAGGGTGGATCTTTGCAGCACGCGCTAATCCCAATGTCGACCCGGCCTTTGATGGGCACGCAGAGGGCCTTCCACTGACACCTTTCGAAAAAACATCTACGCATTGGTCAACGGAAGTCGTCGACAGACTTTCGACCACGTTAGTTCCAACGTCGACTTGCATCGTATCACGCAGACCTGAATCGCTTCAATCAACTCCATTTGGAAGCTACAGACGACGTAGGCGAGAGCCGCCTTCAACGCGTCTCGTTTACACCAAGTCGCGTTAATAGGTTGGATAATTCTACTTCCCACCATGGCGCCACGATCGCGAGCCAGCGGCGTCGATACCGACGCGTCCATGTCAGACGCACCCGACTATCATCGTGGAGAGGAAATGGTAAATATTAAATGGAGTTTGAGAAGCACGACAGGATGTTGCAAAAGGCGCTGACACGAATCACGCAGGAGGTCGACGAAACTCCCGACTACACAGACTCAGATACTAACCCCAACACAACGGCAAGCAGTGTTGTTGGAGAACCTCTCACAGATGGACGCAAGAAACGCTCGGAAGGGAATCAATTGCGACGAAGCATTTTCGGCAGGAAGCATGACCGTCTTGGAGAATCAAAGGTGTGTAATTCGCTTTCTGCCACCAGTTGCTCATGCTCTGTCGTATCGAAGCCCAGACTAATGCTCATCGCGCCATAGGAGGATGATACCATCCGAAGATTCCGCTATCTCCTTGGTCTGACCGATTTGTTCCGTCATTTTATCGAAACCAATCCCGATCCTAAGATTCGAGATATCATGGCCGAGATCGACCGCCAGAACACCGAAGCAGCTAAGAGCAAGAAGGGCGCGACTAGACAAGGTGGCGCCACAGTTGACCGCCGCCGACGAACGGAAGCCGAAGAAGATGCCGAGTTGCTCAAGGACGAGAAACACGGAGGATCTGCCGAGACGGTGTTTCGTGAATCGCCGCATTTCATCCAAGGCCAAATGAGAGATTACCAGATCGCTGGTCTGAATTGGTTGATCTCGCTACACGAAAATGGTATCTCAGGCATCCTGGCTGACGAAATGGGTCTCGGAAAGACCTTACAAACCATCTCGTTCCTTGGCTACCTTCGACACATTGCCGGCATCACTGGCCCACACTTGATTACGGTACCTAAGTCAACATTGGACAACTGGAAGAGAGAGTTCGCCAAGTGGACTCCCGAGGTCAATGTTCTCGTTCTTCAGGGCGCCAAGGAAGAGCGCCATAATTTGATCAATGAGCGCCTCGTGGATGAGAAGTTCGACGTGTGCATCACCAGTTACGAGATGATCTTAAGAGAAAAGGCGCATCTGAAGAAGTTCGCCTGGGAATACATTATCATCGACGAGGCACATCGCATCAAGAACGAAGAATCGTCACTCTCCCAGATCATCCGACTGTTCCAGTCGCGAAATCGACTGCTCATTACCGGTACTCCATTGCAAAACAACCTCCACGAGCTTTGGGCGCTACTGAATTTCTTGTTGCCTGATGTATTTGGTGACTCAGAAGCGTTCGATCAGTGGTTCTCTGGTCAAGATCGCGACCAAGACACGGTTGTTCAACAGCTTCACAAAGTGTTGCGGCCATTCTTGCTGCGTCGTGTGAAGAGCGATGTGGAGAAAAGCTTGCTTCCCAAGAAGGAGGTCAACGTGTATTTGGGAATGAGCGAAATGCAAGTCAAATGGTACCAGAAGATCTTGGAGAAGGACATCGATGCTGTCAACGGCGCTAATGGGAAACGAGAGTCAAAAACTCGACTTCTGAACATCGTCATGCAGTTGCGAAAATGCTGCAATCACCCATATCTATTCGAAGGTGCCGAGCCGGGACCGCCGTATACAACAGACGAGCATCTGGTTTACAACGCCGGAAAGATGGCCGTTTTGGACAAACTCCTTGCCCGCCTCGAGAAGCAAGGCAGTCGAGTGCTTATTTTCTCTCAGATGAGTCGTTTGCTTGATATCCTTGAGGATTACTGCGTGTTCCGTGATTACAAATACTGCCGTATTGACGGTGGTACCGCGCATGAGGATCGAATTGCTGCCATTGACGAGTACAACAAGCCTGGGTCTGAAAAATTCATATTCCTCCTGACGACCAGAGCCGGTGGTCTGGGTATCAATCTGACAACTGCCGACATTGTTATTCTGTATGACAGCGATTGGAACCCTCAGGCTGATTTGCAAGCTATGGATCGTGCCCACCGTATCGGACAGACAAAACAAGTTGTTGTATACCGATTCGTCACTGATAATGCGATCGAAGAAAAGGTTCTGGAGTGTGCAGCACAGAAGCTACGTCTCGACCAACTTGTCATCCAGCAGGGCCGTGCACAGGCTGCAGCCAAAGCCGCAGCGAATAAAGACGAACTCTTATCCATGATTCAGCATGGTGCTGAGAAGGTTTTCCAGTCCAAGGGAACTACGGGCGACTCTGGCAAGAAGACGCTTGACGATGATGACATTGACGCCATTCTCAACCAAGGAGAATCAAGAACTAAGGAGTTAAACGCCAAATACGAAAAGCTCGGCATCGACGATTTACAGAAGTTCACTTCCGAGTCTGCATATCAATGGAATGGCGAGAACTTTGCGAACATCAAGAAGGACGTTGGCATGAACTGGATCAATCCTGCGAAGCGCGAGCGCAAGGAACAATCATATTCCATGGACAAGTACTTCAGACAGGCCATGTTCCCGAACCCCAAGGGTGACGGCAAACCGAAAGCACCCCGAGCACCGAAGCAAATACCTGTCCAAGATTACCAGTTTTATCCGCCTCGTCTTCGAGACCTCCAAGACAGGGAAACAGCCTATTACAGGAAGGAAATTGGATACAAGATCCCCTTGCTTGATGGCGACGACGAGAACCTGTCCGAGCGAGAAGCCGAACGCGCTCTTGACCAGCAGGAGATTGACAATGCCACCCCCTTGACGGAAGAAGAAAAGAAGGAAAAGGAAGAATTATCGACTCAGGGCTTTGGCAACTGGAGCAGAAGAGACTTCCAGCAATTCGTCAACGGCTCGGGCAAATACGGACGCCACGACTACCAGGGCATCTCGAACGAAATTGACAGCAAAACACCACCTGAAATTAAAGCCTATGCCAAGGTTTTCTGGCAGCGATATACTGAGGTCGCTGACTACACCAAGTCTCTCAAGGTGATTGAAGATGGTGAAGAGCGCATGCGCAAGCTTGAGAACCAACGCAAGCTGTTGCGGAAGAAGATGTCTCAATACAGAGTGCCTTTGCAACAGCTCAAAATCAACTATTCCGTGTCAACTACAAACAAAAAGGTTTACACTGAAGAGGAGGACCGGTTCTTGCTGGTTCTGCTGGATAAGTACGGAATTGACTCAGAAGGCTTGTACGAGAAGATGCGCGATGACATCAGGGAATCACCACTTTTCCGTTTTGACTGGTTCTTCCTGAGCAGAACGCCAACCGAGTTGTCTCGTCGCTGCACCACCTTGATTACCACAATTGTTAAGGAATTTGAGGACGTGCCGGCGCGTGGATCCAACGGTGTTAATGGCAAGACGAAGCGCGAGCCTGACGATGAGAACGACGAGGACAGCATTCTCGGGGCACCTGCCAAGAAGAAGTCGAAGAATGGAGTCAAGGTACGATATAACCCTTCTGAAAGGTCAATGACTACAATACTAACAATGCCGTGTAGAACAAGGCTCTTGATAATGTCAAGTCCAGCAAAGCTAGCTCCGCAGCCCCTTCACGCGCCTCAAGCGTTGCCTCGACGGGGTCGAACAACACCGGAAAGGGCAAGAAGGGCAAGAAGAGAAAGTGATTGTCTGCGTAAGCAATTGTAACAAGAGGTGCGAGGATACAATGTTGGATCTTGTAGATGGCTATATGGACGATTGGGGTTGAAATGGGACATTCAAGGCAGGTTTTCAAATTATAGATGTATGGCGTTACTCTTGCAGCTATTGTAGGCGGATGGTGGCTTGGTCTTGTGAAGAAAAGATGTAGGATTGCTAGCTGGTAGACTATCGAGTCGTACAATTGAAACTGGTATCATGAAACCATAACCTTTTCAGTCAGTCATGTGTTATTATCGCTAGGGAAATGCATTCTCAATCACAATGATATTGTTTATCCCAATATCGAACTTCGATCAGTCACTCCGACCACACAGTGTCCTTTCCAAAAAAGACATGTGAAGCAACACGCTCAGCACAATTCTATCGCATGAGAAGCAGCAACACTACTCGCACCACTCGCACCACTCACTCTCATAGCATGCAATCCTGTTTAAAATAGACATATGATTCCCACATCAGTTGCTCCAAAAAAGGCCCATCTATCTACCGTATTCTCTTTCGCGGCTCGTCACGAAGTGAGTCCAAACCGGCACATTTATGGACATAACATACATGCAAACCAACGCAAAGGACCCAAATTCTCTTCTCATCTCCTCACAGGCGCGTCTCTTCCCCAGGTTGTTGAGTTTTTTCAATTTCCCTTCCATTTTTTGTTTTTAGTTATCGTTTTGTACCCTTCCCTCGTGAAAAATAAAAGGCAGTGCCATCCCTTATTCCGCCCAAAACGCCAAACTATGCAAGCAGACTAGGAGAAGAGACGCGCCCGTTTTATGCAAAAAAGAGAATGCAAATGCACCACGGTAATCCTTTCCCTTTCAGCGAGAGATGTTGACTCCCTCCTTCAAAATTCTCGTGTGTGGCTCGAGGTGTAGTCGGGAGACGGATAAAGGCTGTCGCGATCGCGGTGACGGCTCTCTTCTCCTTTCCATCGCCAGTGCCTTTGCGAAACTTTTTCTTTCGTGAGCTTTTCGTATTTCGTTTCTTTATTTGTTCTGGGTCTACTGCATTTGGTTGATACGCTCTCGCTCCACTTCGTACAGGAAGTCATAGTAGCCCTTGTCGAAGTGGTGAACACGAACGTAGCCATCCTCTCCTCCACTCGCGTAGCTCTTTCCGGTGGGATCGGCGGCGACTGTGTTGAGGGGACCGAAGTGACCACGGACACGGCCAACCTCATCCTCGAAGATCTTGTGGTAGAAACGGGCCTCGAATTTACCCTGACGGGCTGATGTTCGGGTGACATCCATGGCGGCTTGACCACCTCCGAGGATGACATAGTCCTTCTTGGGGGTGATGGTTGCACTGTTGAGAGGGGTATCGGCGGGGTAGGTCTTCAGGACGGTCAGGTCGCGGGCAGCAATGAGCTGGAAGGAATATCGAGTTAGTCAAATGTTGAGTTGAAGTCGCCCGAAACCGCTTGATGAGTCAGGACAGGCCCTTGGAAAATGAACTTACCTTGGCGTTCTTGTCCTTACAGGCAGTGATGAAATAGGTGCGGTCAGTAGACCACTGGAGATCGGTGATTGGGTTGTCGAGTTCGTGGATAGGAACGTTGTCGAGGAGGTCGCCGGTCTTGCCGTCGTACTGGCTGATGCTGCCGTCCTCGTGACCAGCAATGATGTACTTGTCCATGTTGCTCCAGCCGGCAACGGTAGCCTTGGACTCGTCGCAGACGATGGTGAGGATCTTCTCGTCGCTCTGCTCGGCATCGACGTCGGGGTTGATGTCAACGACGACAATGTTACTCAAATATCCCATACGCTTTTCCGTGACACCGAGAAGCTTGGTACCGTCCTCGTTGAACTCGACACGCTTGACGGCGGTGGGGAACTCCCAAGTCTTGAGGCAGCGACCCGTCTTGACCTCCCAGAGACGCATGGTATTGTCGGCGGAGCCAGAGGCGATCATTGTGGTAGTAGGGTCGACATCGACAGTCCAGATGGCACCGACATGGCCGTGGTAGGTTCCGAGACGCTCGCCGTTGTGCGAGAACCAAGCGCAAATTTGCTGATCCTTGGAAACGGAGAAGATGATATCACCATCGAGGTTGTAGCTATTTGCGGGAAGAAACGTCAGTACTTGTACAAAGATATGTAGACAATGTAATCCATGCGCAAATTTCTTTCTCTGCAGGCCGTCCATTTTCAATACCAGCTGTCGCGGCCGTCAGAGAGGGGCAATTTGGAGACTGGGAGGAGGGGAGGCAGGAGGAGCGCAGAATAGTCGTACCGAATTTGGGTGAGCGCACGCTCGTGCCCGGAGAGAAGGATAGGTCTCATGATGGGCGGTTGCTGAGGTGAGGTGCTCTTGTTCTCTCGACCTTTGAAATTTGAAGGAGCTCGGCTGGACGAGGAAAGGATCGAGGAAAAGGCGGGAGGGTAATATGGGCCAGCTGGAAACTAGGCGTATGGACGAGACTTGACGCAGTGGGCTTTAAATTTTTGGCGATTGTGCGTTTTGGTGGGGCACAATGCCTGGATTGGGGGAGCGGGGAGTCACACGGGTTTGGTACGTATCTCTCTAGCTGCATTTGGCGGATATGCGGCGACGAATCTGCGCGTCCACGTGAGATTTGCCTTCCAGCACCAGGAGACACGGGTCAGTAACATATTTTGGCACAGTCTTCATTCTGAGTGATCCAGAATGGCACCCACCCACCCTTGTTCCTGAAAGATACATGGGTTTTGCACTCCGTATCTTGAGCAACTCAAGTACCTCTGAGCAACAAGCTAATACGCTGACAACCATCATGGTTGAGGTGACGCGACACTTCGAATCACACGCAGGAAGCAGAACGATTCGAGTCATCAAATGACTCACCCTATCAAATGGGACAAGTCATGATTTCAACACCACATCGCCAAATCGAAGCGCTGTGCATGGGCGAACACGTTGGCTGGAATCCAATAGTCCGTAGTGGTTCTACCTGAACCAGCTCATTCGTATGCGACAAGAGATATTCGTTCTGGCTCAGGTCAACAGAGAGTATTGCTCACAGCACCTGAAAGACTAAGTGGTAACAGCGAAACCGAGCTCTGATCATGGCACCAGCTCAACTCGGTACGGCCTGGGTGCTGACCCCAGCTAATTTCTTTTCTCCGCGGCAGCACGAAGTTTGTCACAAAGGTTGATGGGCATCTTTCGCATCAGAGCCGTCCTAATGGCCAGAAGCCGTCCGAGTGCGTCATACTGTCTTACAGAGCAAGCACAAGAAAGTGATCACCCAACAATAACCCTGTGCTGGAAGAAGCGTTGCGTCTGCCACCTCGAGGCTGAAGATGCTTGCAACTCTCGGTAATCACGCGCTGCAGCACTTCATAGGACCCCAAAGTTTCCCAACCAATCAGAAGAATGTGATTGCATTGGCAAAACAAATAACTACATCACTTCCTGTATGTGTCGTGGTGTCACGACCACCGTAACGGCCGCAAAATATCCAAGAGCACGTATTCATCGTGCTACATCTAACAGTCTCCGGCAACTTGCAGAGCGGGGAGCGTAACGAAATTGTGCCGAAGTGTCTTGTCGTAGCAGATGTTGTGTCTTGTGAGAATATCTGCAGAGACGTATTAATAATTGTGTAGAAGAACAATTCACTTTAGACCGCGCTGTTCCCACTACAAGCCCGTAGAAGGTCCCCTAACTCTTGACTCTGTTCATCCTTATCGCTCTACTTCTATAAAGGTAGCCTTTTTACGAGGAAGCAATCTAAAAAAATTGTAAATGCCATAGAGAATGGCTACAGAGACAGCATCCTCATCAGCCAGGCTGATCCTCAGTATCGCAACTTGGACCCTCCTGTTGCCGCCAGTGCTCCTACTGATATTTTATGGCCTCAAAAAAATACAGCCAAAACCTTTGCCTGGTATCCCTTACAATACAGGGGCTGGCATCTTTGGTGACATCCTAGCCCTTCGAAAGGCTCAGAAAGCTCGGAGTATGCGACCCTGGTTCTGGAGCATGTCGAAGAAGCACAAGTCAGCCATTACCCAAATATTCTTTCCGCCTTTATCCAAGCCTTCCATCGTTCTTTCCGATTACCACGAGTCTTATGATATCATGGTCCGCCGTACCAAAGATTTCGGTCAAGCCACGTTGAATTCCGATACATTTATGCCTATTGTTCCTAATCACCATGTTTGCATGGATACATCTGATCCCCGATTCAAGACGAATAGAGAACTGGTCAAGGGTCTCATGACGCCAACTTTTTTAACTGATCACTTGGCACCCGTCATATACGAAAAAGCAAAACAACTCGTTGACCTCTGGGGAGCGAAAATGAACATTTCGGACAGACGTCAATTTGAGGCTCTTCAAGATATTCGGGAACAATCAATTGACGCTACAGTGGCTCTCATATTTGGATTTCCTCCAGACAAGGGAAACGTGTAGTATCTCTACCGATTCAAAGGATGTTGTGCGGTTCACTCGTCCACCATTGACTTCGGAGGTGAATGCATTGTTCATGATGATCAGGTGTTTACATGTCTCGGGCAGATCCTTGACGCCACGGTTACAAATCTGGATCAGGAAGCAAACGACATGGAGGAAGTTTTTCCAATTGAAGGAGAAGATGCTGACTGATGAAATCACTAAAGCGACCAGGCGCTTATCAAACATGGGCAATGAGGATCCGAATGGCAGTATTGTCATTGATCATATTCTCCTGAGAGAGATTGCAGCTGCCAAGAAGCTAGGAAGAAGACCAAGCTTCAACGAACCCAACATTCGTGACGAGGTACGCCACAAACAAGCAAGATATTCCCCCTTCCTGCCATGCTATGGGCATTTGCTTCGGAGGCTTTTGAGGACAGCCGTAGCTGATGTGATCTCGAGCCTAGCTTCTGGGCTTTTTCATTGCCGGATCAGACACTGTAGGCAGTACAATGGGCTGGACAGTCAAGTTCTTGGCCGATAATCAAGCCGCTCAAGCCAAGCTTCGACGGCAATTACGCATCTCATACAATGAGGCTTACAGCCAGGGACGACTGCCACTGTTTTCAGAGATTGTTCACACTTCAGCACCACACCTTGATGCCTTCATTGAGGAATCACTTCGATGCGCGCGGACAGTCCCACTCAACATGCGTCAAGCTATAACTGATACGGAGCTTCTTGGACACCAACATCATCATGATGCTTTGGGGGCCTTCTCTGACAGAACCAGGGGTACCGGTTCCAGATGAACTTCGTACTGCAGGTAGCCTAGCTCACAACGAGCGTGTGCCGAGCTGGGCCGACGACGACATTGCGCAGTTAAAGCCAGAGAGATGGCTCAAGACCAAAGACCACACCGTCACTGAGCAAAAAGAGTTCGACAACGTCGAGTACGATTGCAATGTAGGGCCAATCCTTATCTTCGGCGGCGGCCCGCGCGGATGCTTCGGAAAGCGACTCGCATACTTAGAGCTGAGAATCCTCATCGTCTTGTTGGTATGGAACCTCTGCTTTGAGCAGTGCACTGAGGAACTCAGCACGTATGACGAGCACGATGACTTCACTACCATGCCCGTCCATTGTTATGTGAAGCTCAAGCGGGCAGATTGAATAGACAAAAACACATGCATTGCTTGATGCGGTGTAACACTGAGAAAACTAAGAGAAGTGGTCGGCCGATGTTCAGCATCAAATATTACCACACCACACCACACCGCATGCACCAGGCGAACAACACCGCCAAACCACAAGGCAGACCTTCCAAGAATACGGTTGAAATCTGCCCACCAAAGGGCTCAGAAAGCCTGTTCCTCTCCAACTTGCATCAAAAACACTCAGCAAACGATACGCCGTGTGGCACGAAACCCTGATCCTCCGATCAGCCGCATTGCACGTCCAACGTTCTAGGCCCTGTACCCAGTCAATAAATCCCCTCAGCCTCACGCATCCTCACTCCGAACCACAATGCGGAATTTTATGCACGCAGGGGGGAGATACACAGACAAGCAGTCTAATACTCCGTTCACAGGCAAGAAATAGAGCCCCTGCTAGTTTGTTCAGGGTCAGGATTGGAGGGGTAAAGGACCCTTGGTTTTTATTTGGAGTTTCACACGTTCTTGGGATTAGGCAGAGATGGAGGCTGATTTGGACGTCATTTCACTTATATGCGCACGAACCACCTCCCTCCTTTGGTCTTCGTTTTCTTTGAGTAGTCGTGAGATGCTTCAATTTAGTTTTTCGTAAACATCAACCTGCACTCGTACGTTCGAGTTCTGCACTCAGCCATGGATTCCTTCATGAAAGCGGCCAAGTCGGGGCTTGCAAAAACCGTAGCGGCTGGACAGCAACAGCTTCAGCAGAGACTTGCCAAGTATGAGCAGTCGCAATCACAATCGCAGTCTCAGTCGCACTCAGGAGGAAGTTCATATTCTTCTGGGCCGCATCAATATGGACAACATCAGTATGGACAGCAGCATTCTCAGTACTATGGAAACAACAGCCAGAATCAGTATTCGAATCAGGTATTTCCACACATTTCTCTGAATAGTATCATATATACGTGTCCATGTATATGAGCAAACGAGGAAGATCTGGAAGAGAGCTATCGTAGTAACTCTCATGTTGTATAGACACCCTCACCGCATTCGCAGTATTATCCTCCGCCGCCAACCTCAAGCGCACAGCAAGCACAGCATCAGCATGAATACTCAGCACCTCCTGGACAAGGACCACATCAGTACCAGCCTCCTTCAGCACTATAATTACGGAAATGGAAGTACAACAAGTCCCTCGCCGGGACATTCATACTCTGCAACAAGCCCACATGACCAGGGATAGTATAATTCTTTCACGGCGCCGCCACTATCGCCCCCAAGGCCCTACCAGCATTCGACTGGGCCGAATGCCTCATCATACGGTCAGCACTCGCAAGCTGGCGATTCGACAAGTCAAAATCATCGACCTGCGGAGCATGGGACGACTTTGAATCAAAGCCAGCCAGCATCATATAACACGCCACCACCGAACTCAACTTATGGATCCGCTCAGCCAAGTTCGAACACCTACTATCCGCCTCCTCCACAGACGACTTTAGATAACGCATCGGGGTCGAACCACGGCAATACCTTTACAACACCGTCCAACCAGCAGTATTCGAGTCCCCCAAGTCATTCAACTCCAGCCTACAATTCTCCTACCAGTTCAGCGAATGCTTATCATCCACCTCCTCCATCGGCATCAACCAGTTTATCCCAGTCAAGCGTGAATTACAATTCGACATCTCGTCCCTCGAGCACAGTATATGTTTCTAGTACACAGCAGCAACCGGAGAACTCGTCTCAACCAGCACCAAACCACACTCCTGCTTCTACTTCCTCGAACGCCTATTATCCTCCTCCTCCGCCATCAGCATCCTCGCTGTCTCCTCAACAGCATCAGACTCATACATCTGCCCCTTCATCGTCGAACACGTACTTCCCTCCACCACCTTCTCAACCATCAACTTATACGCCTTCGCAGCCAGCTCGTGACAGCTATGTCTCTCCTCCTCCACCTCCGCCGCGGACTGAGTACCAGCAGTCTCAGGGTGAATCGGCATCCGCTACCCACAACTGGCAGCAACCTGGAGGTCAAAATCAGGCTCCTGTGTCCTCAATTACGCCGTATCAACCCGCGCCCGGCGTCAGCGGCAGTTCTACTGAACCGCAGCACAACCTCATTGGGAATGCAGCATACATGACACCCGCAAATAGTGACAATACGAGAATTCCATCTCCGTTACCGCCGAGAGCGGATCCAGTCCCGAACCAACCACCAACTGCTGCAGTACACAATACTCAAGAATACATGACATCGATCCCCGGCGATTCGAATTACACGCACCAGCCTCTGTCACGAGACGACTCGGCAGCTATCACACAGACCATGGGCAATCTCAATATCAACAACGGGCCAAATTCAGCACATCACCAGCCGGAAAGGGTATTCTATGATCCCAAGACACGCAAACTGCCGCCCATCATAGCCAGCGGAACACCAAGAGACATTGTTCGCTATTGCCCCGAAGACCGTGTTGTCGACTACCCCTTGTACTGGTACCAGCTCCCTGACGATCCAAACTTTTTTGTCTGCACCAAGTGTCATCAAGACCACATTGAATCAACTCCCCTTGCCAGCCATTTCAAACGAATCCTAGCGGAGCCAGAATCCAGATCGACGTGCGATTTCTGGTCGCCGCGGGTCAAGAACCATATCTGGAAACAGGCACTTCGAACCGGTAACCTGGACGAACTGCGAGCGTTCATGAAGCGGCATCTCGCCATAACCAACTGCAAAGGTCAGCCAACTGTCACTGGAAAAGAAGGCATCAAATGGTTTGGCCTGCGAAATGATGAAATTAACGGCTTCATCATCTGTGAAGCCTGTCATGAGGACAAAGTAGTCGGGACTTCCTTCGAGTCTCATTTCAGACCGTACAAGGAACAAGGTGCGGAAGAGACATGGTCATGCGATGCAGCTCTGCCATATATCACTCGAGCCATTGAGAAAATGTCTATAAGAAACGACTGGTCTGGGTTCGTGAGCAACGCCACCCGCCGGATGCAGTTCCCCCTTTGCGAAGGCAAGGACCTTGCCTGGAATGAAGGGACATGGTTCACGCTGCGACGAACGATTGAGAATTTCTATGTTTGCGGCGCATGCTACATGGATAAGATAGAGCTGACAGACTTTGAGCACGAATTTGAGTCTGTCAACACCAACCGCGGCTTTGATACGTGGATGAACATGCTTGGGACGCGATGGACGTGTAGATTGCCGAACTCGAATCTACCAATGTCGTTTGTTCTTGAGAATAAATTGACGGATAAGGACTTCGACGGCTTCTGGAACTTGACTTCGGCTGTCACCAAGCTGGTACCATGTACGAAGAATGGCATCATCAGGGGGAATTGGTGGACTATAAAAGGGGGTTGTCCCGATTTCAGTATCTGCGAAGCCTGTTACAATGGGATCTTCAAGAGCTGCGAGATTGACCAGTTCCTTGAGCCAGCAACGCGCAGTGCAGAGGACACAATCGTGTGCAACTTCTGTCCTTCAAGTCCCCGATTCAGTCAGTACATCAACAAGTTTGCAGAGGCGATGGACCGCAGCGTCTTCAGCTACTACCATGACTATATCAAGAAGTTCGCTCATGTGCCTGTCTGCCCAAGACTGGATCATCGCGAGAACACGACCTGGTGGGGATACGATCAAGCGCTGTTCTGTCAAGACTGCTACCTGACATTCGTGGCCGACACGAAGCTCGGAGATCACCTGCAGTATTACAATGCGTCAGACAAGCGGGCGCAGATCTGGCAGATCTGGTCGCCTCGCATGCGTAAAATGTGGCTGGAGGTGTGCAACGCGGGCGCACCTGGTTCGACAGAGTCGAATGCTGAGCTGGATAAGTTCAAGGCATTCGGTGAGCGACGCTGCCAGATCTTTTGCGAGACTATCCCTCGCATCAAGTTTATTCAGGGCATGAAGCAGATCAAGATGATGAACGCGATGCATCAGGGCCAGCTGAGTCTGATGTACTCTGGCATGAACAGCATGGCTGTGCTATCAGACACGACGGATGGTTACCTCCACGGGAACAGTTCGTTGGGATGGTATGAGACGGAGCATGGAGCCACGGGCGCTCAGATGTTCAATAAACATGCAGGCTGGGTTTGCAGATGCCAATCGTGGAGATAAGTGGATGCAAATATTCCAGTTGCAGTTGAAGTGGTCTGAGATGGAATAAGGGTAGGATGGAGGGGGCTTTGATATAGTTTTAACCATTGCCATTATCATTGGACGCATCGATATTGATAAAGACATTCACAGAATATTATCAGGTATGAATGCCACCATGAGTGACAAAAATTGCGGACAATCCACCATCTGTCCATCCAAGTGGATTCTCTTTCCCGCAGTGGGAGAAAACATTTGGTCATCATTATGCCAACCCCTCTTCGAGGCGGGAAACAGGTGCAACACGGCTGGGCTTAGCTCGCCGCAGATGCGCCGTCCTTGGTTGATCTATTAGCAAACAAAAAAGATGATGGTGGGAGGGGTAACCATCACGGCGTGGCTGGTCCTGAAGCCACCAGAGTAAGTGAGATAGTCCAGGCACATGTGGGCGGATGGCTGTTCCATTGCGATTCTTGGATTATGCTTTGCTGTCTTGAAACACAGAATATGCATGAACAGATGTGATGGCCCGCCAAGGTTATCAAGCAGCATGGTCCTGAGAGTCAGGTTCCATTTATAGATCTGGCGAGGCAACTGCCTGTTTTTGACAGGCAGGTTCATCGTGCCAAGCCTCGCCCGTCTTCTCGGGGTTGTCTGGGGATCGTGGGGAAGTCTCGGTATCATAGATCGGGGCTATACTCGTTTTGAAAACGCCAGGTGCTGGGTTTCCTTTCTTTTGCAGGCGCATTCATATGGGGAAGCTGATGTCGGATGGAGAAGCTGTCCGTCGTTCATACCTCACCCCGCGTTGGCGATGCAAACTTGTTGGTCATGAAAATGGAGTCATTGGTTGGGATTCGAAGGGTTGCAGACCCAAGAGGCCCAAAAGACAGCATTTCATGGCACTCGATGGCAGGGACCTGCCCGGTCTGTCGCTAGTTGGGACGGCTGGCACGGAGAACCAGGCCGAAAAGGGGGGGGGGGAATAAAGGAAGGGAAGGGATCCAGGATGTTTACGACGGGCGGAGGTCGCGGCTGTTGATGTGAAGCCAATGCATTAATACAAAATATGTAGGAAGTCGATGTCTTCTTGAAGAAGGACCCAGAGATTGTGAGGAGTAGGTGTGGATGCGAGGTGAATTGGATCCAAGTATTAAAAACAACCCCAACCCACAACCCGCTTTCGAGCACCCGGCTGTCAGGTCAACTCGGTCTGCCATTCTAGCTGACCTTTACAGACCTTGGGCGACGAGATAGGCAGGCTCCACCCGGACTACTTGCCTGTGTGTCTCTGTGTCTGCGGCCAGTCAGTCCACTCAGCTGCAAACAGAGTGCCTACGCCAGTCCAGTTGCCTCAGGGCCCACAGCAGCTCTCTATCGGTTCTGGCCACGACGAGAAAAAAAGTTGTCGGACAGGGACAAGCAAGGGCAGGACATCGGATTGACTCATGAGACGGACACTCTGGGATAAACGCGCAATTGACCCTTCCCGAGTCCCTCAAGCTGCCTGTCAAGAAGCCCTTGCTCTTCTTCGATACCAGATACAATCTCTGTTTGGGTCAACCGAGATAACGCAGGCTTCGTCGACTGCGTTTGTTCCTGCAGAATCTCATCGCCGTCAACCAACAAGCAGGAGTCTCGTTGCGTCCAGTCTCGCGCAGTCAGACTGTGGCCATGGCGCCTCATAGGGTGCACAGGGTGCGCTCACAATGCAGCAGCGCGTCTGTCGAGAGCCTGCTGCAGCTGACTGCTCTTCGGGCGGGATCAATTGATGCAGTTCTTCCTGCCGTATCGCTCAGCTCATGGTCTAGATGGCTCAGTCATGGACGGCGTGTTGTAGCATGTCTACGGCCCTCGACTTCTTGCCAGTCTCGCGCGCACCTGCAGTCGCAGTCGCAGTCACAGCTCCCGCAAAGGCGGCCATTCAGGCACCGTCGCTGCTGCTGCACGGGCTCCACCCGCCATGAGCAACATGACATGGAACCAGCGCATCTGCGTCTCCCGCTTAGTCCCGGCACCGGCCATCATCAGCAGGCCGCGGGTCCAGTACCACATGCCTCTGGAGCCCCGCGGCTCAAGCTGCCATCTCCAAGTCCTCATCTCTCCATCGCGGCTGTCCATTCTCTTCTCCGTCACCCTGCCCGCTTCGGGTTCCTTTCTTCTCCTTCTTCAGTCGCCTCTCCTTGCTACCGGACTTTCACCACAACCGCAGCCATGTCCGCTCGCGTCCTGGATGGCACGGCCATCGCCAAGAGCATCCGCGAGAAGATCGGAGTTGACATTGCCCAGAAGCAGCAGCTCAATCCCCGCTACAAGCCCTCCCTCAAAATCATCCAAGGTATTTATCCTCGGCACAATCCATTCTGCTGGCCATTTTCCTGATTCGATATGCTGACAATGATCAATCTACAGTCGGTGACCGCTCTGATTCCTGTTCGTTCATCCCACCTACAATTTTTTTTTCCCTCCCCTCCATCCCGCCAACCCCTCCCCCGCAATCGTGAATCACAAGCACAGACTAACCCAGGCAAATCGCACCCGCAGCCACCTATGTGCGCATGAAGCTCAAGGCCGCCGCCGAGGTATGATTGAAAGACCACACTCCTAATTCATCGTTATATTCTCAATATTGACTCGCCCTTAATTGCAGGCTGGTGTTGCTTGCGAGCTAATTCAATTCCCCGTCGACATTTCCGAGGTCGAGTTACTCGATCAAATTCGTCGGCTGAACCACGACCCCACGGTCAACGGAATCTTGGTACAACTCCCACTACCAGCTAGCATTTCCGAATACAACATTACCTCCGCTGTTGCCGATGAGAAGGACGTCGATGGCTTCGGTGCGAACAACATTGGTGAATTGGCCAAGCGTGGTGGCGCTCCCATCTTCACACCATGCACCCCCAAAGGTGTCATGTTCATGCTGAAGGAGGTCGGCATCCAGATTGCAGGCAAGACTGCAGTCGTCCTCGGCCGCAGTAACATCGTTGGCGGCCCTATAAGCTATCTTTTGCGCCACGCCGATGCGACTGTTATTGTGTGCCACTCCAAGACTCAGAACCTGGAAACATACCTCAAGCACGCCGATATCGTCATCGCGGCCATCGGTCAAGCTCAGTTCGTCAAGGCTGAATGGTTGAAAGAGGGAGCCGTTGTCATTGATGTGGGCACCAACTTCATTCCTGATGCGTCCAAGAAGAGTGGCCAACGCATGGTTGGAGATGTTGATTTCGAAGGCGCCTCCAAAGTTGCTTCCGTAATTACCCCGGTTCCTGGCGGTGTTGGTCCCATGACGGTGGTCATGTTGCTTCAGAACGTTGTCGAAGCTACCGACCTTTTTTTCGAGAAGGAGAAGTTGAGAAAGACGATCCCGCTCCCGCTCAAGCTGAAGACGCCTGTGCCCTCTGATATCTCCATTTCTCGCGATCAGACCCCCAAGCAGATTACTCGCATTGCCGCCGAGGTCGGCATTGCTCCCCATGAGCTGGAACCATATGGAGCCTACAAGGCAAAGGTCGATTTGGACCTGCTTAAGCGTCTTGAGCACCGCCAAAACGGCCGATATGTCGTGGTTACTGGAATTACACCTACACCGCTCGGTGAAGGCAAATCCACCACAACCATGGGTCTTGCCCAGGCCCTGGGAGCGCACCTGGGCCGTCTGACCTTTGCCAACGTTCGACAGCCCAGTCAAGGACCGACATTTGGAATCAAGGGAGGAGCCGTCGGGGGTGGCTACAGTCAAGTCATTCCCATGGATGAATTCAACCTGCACTTGACGGGCGATATTCATGCCATCACAGCAGCCAATAACTTGTTAGCCGCCGCCATTGAGACTAGAATTTTCCACGAGAATACCCAAAAGGATGGTCCTCTCTACAGAAGACTCGTGCCAGCCAAGAACGGGGTGCGAAAATTCGCGCCCGTCATGTTTCGCCGCTTGAAGAAGTTGGGCATTGACAAGACGAACCCTGATGAACTCACCGAGGACGAGATTCGACGCTTCGCGCGCCTTGATATTGACCCCGAGACCATCACTTGGAGACGAGTTCTCGACGTCAACGATCGTCACCTGCGTGGCGTTACCGTCGGCACTGCCCCAACAGAGAAAGGACAGTCTCGCGAGACCGGTTTCGACATCTCCGTCGCTAGTGAATGTATGGCCATCCTGGCGCTCAGCACTAGTCTCTCTGACATGCGTGAGCGTCTCGGCCGTATGGTCGTCGCCACGTCTCGCAGCGGTGACCCAGTCACTTGTGACGATATTGGCGCTGGTGGTGCTTTGACAGCTCTGATGAAGGATGCCATCAAGCCCAATCTTATGCAGACCTTGGAGGGTACTCCTGTATTCGTCCATGCTGGTCCGTTCGCTAATATCAGCATTGGACAAAGCTCCATTCTTGCGGATAAGCTTGCTTTGAAGCTGGCAGGTACTGAGCCTGACGAGAACCACAGTGACTCTGTTGGTTTCGTGGTGACGGAAGCCGGGTTCGACTTCACTATGGGCGGCGAGCGTTTCTTCAACATTAAGTGCCGCACTTCAGGGCTCGTCCCCGACGTCGTCGTCGTCGTTGTGACTGTTCGTGCTCTCAAGGTCCATGGGGGCGGCCCTCCCATTGCCCCTGGAGCACCCCTCGACCCCGTTTATAAGGAGGAGAATGTCGACATCCTGCGTGCTGGCTGTGTCAACTTGAAGAAGCACATCAGCAATGCCAAGTCGTTTGGTGTTCCCGTTGTCGTCGCCATCAACAAGTTTGCTACGGACACGGAGGCTGAAATCGCCGTCGTTCGCGAGGAGGCATTGTCTGCGGGTGCTGAGGATGCTATCCTCGCCGATCACTGGGCTCAAGGTGGCAAGGGAGCTGTCGATTTGGCTCGTGGCGTCATTGCTGCTAGCGGGAAACCGAAGGAGTTGAAGCTGACTTACGATCTGAGTGGCAGCGTGCAAGAACGCATCGAAGCCATCGGCCAGAAAATGTACGGTGCAGCCAATGTTGAGTTCAGTGAACTGGCCCAAAAGAAGGTCGACACCTATACCAAGCAAGGTTATGGCAACCTGCCCATCTGCATTGCCAAGACACAGTACTCTCTGTCGCACGATCCCGACCTAAAGGGCGCTCCCACCGGATTCACCGTCCCAATTCGGGACGTTCGCATGGCGGCAGGCGCTGGATATCTGTAAGTGCACCTACGAAGACATGAAAACACTAAGGGTTGCTTTCGAGACTAATTCGAAATTACCAGATATGCACTCGCTGCTGACATTCAGACTATTCCTGGATTGCCCACAGCTCCAGGATATCTGAACGTAGATGTAGACACTGAGACTGGCGAGATTGATGGGCTATTCTAAAGCGAGGGACGGTCTTTCTTGTCCCAGAGCATTCGTTTAGAAGCATTCAAAGGCGTATGGTAGCCACAAATGCATATTTGCATTGAAACTTGTCGTCCACTCAACGTAGTATGGCAAATGGCAGACTTTTTGGTAAGGGTTGCGGGATCATTTATTTTTGGCATTCAACATTATTTGGCGCGGAAAGGAGAATCACAGGATGTACAAGCACCTGCTTGACTTTGCTTAATTTATTTTGGTTGCTAAGATTTACGCGTGTAGATGGCAAGAAACGTCACCTCTTCCTCGCGAAGCTCTGAGATCAATAGCCGTGAAAAGACCACAGATGACGCCCAGAGAGAACTTGTAGGACAAGACTGAGGATAAAAAATGACGTCTTTGCTTGCCCGTGCCTGCATAAGCACCGCCGAACAAGGCAATGCCCGAGTCGATCAACGACCTGGAGTAACGTCCAATCAGGAGCTAGACGATTTCCGCTCCGTGCAGGGGACCCTAAAACTTTCCATTATGCATCGTCGGCAGTTCATTCAAAAGAGCGGCATCTGTTACGGCGCTTCTCTCAATTTCGACAAGTGCCCGGTCCAGATCTCAGGAGCTGCGGACGTGTGGCTGCGCGAGCTTCAGACGGGATGCACACGATTCTCAGACTGTGATGAAGGACGGCTGGACTCGTTACAAGATTAAAATGACAAGTGTGTTGGCACATCAAACGGCCACGTCGATCGTGCCTGCCGTAAAGAGAAGGACCATCCTTTGCTGACGAGTCACACAAGGAGAGGACCATCTGGAAAACATCCAAGACACGTGCTGGCCCATGCAACATCTAGGAACGCAGCACGGCTTTTCCAGTCAAAGTCCTGGCTGCACCGAACTACACACGACGCCATGCAAGCACACACGACCAAAGGCGCACACACCCGCCCTTGCTCGGATGCGCCACTGGCCGAACGCCAAGTGAGCAGATTGCCCGTTGTGCTGGAAATTTGATCGACTTACCTGCCGAGCCCACCTGCGCCGGGAGTTTTGGTAGCCGGCGCTAACGCTGGCTTTGTGGATATTGAATCTGCACTCTCCGGCATCCCTCCTCAGCTCTGCACTTTAGGAGTGACTGGTCTGTTCTGGTATTACCGTCCTCATTGTGCTGTTACGATCATGACTAGAGAGAAGGCTTGCGGCTGGCGTTCGCAGTAGTCTTGTTTTTGCCTCGAGCTGCGATACTCTGCGCAGAATCCGACGCCTCATAATGCGTGCCCAAATGCGAGGCATCAGGCCATCGTGCGTGGATCA
Source organism: Periglandula ipomoeae IasaF13 (assembly GCA_000222875.2). NCBI lineage: Eukaryota > Fungi > Ascomycota > Sordariomycetes > Hypocreales > Clavicipitaceae > Periglandula > Periglandula ipomoeae. The sequence goes on from AFRD01000212.1 coordinate 51,352, forward strand.
CAGCCCCTGGTGAATCGGACGTCTCGATCTATACATCCGTCTTATGATCGCATCTAAAGTGGTGGATCCACGATCTCTGTGTGCCTGGCTGTCAGGTCATTCCTCGACCGTTTTGTTTCTCCTCTTATTAGAAACATTCTTATGGCGGCGCGCTTCCGGCACACAGCATGAGCGCCACGAGGGTCAGCCTGAACACTATCGGGCAGATATGACCAGGGTGATTCCTCAATCCCGCAGTGTCATGTGCTGTGAACTTCTTGATGACCTCGTACAATGCTAGGTTGGGTGTTGAGGGGCGACGGAGCTGGCGCCGACAATTGGCGGCCAAGTGGGAACGGATGTTTCCAGCCCCGAAATTCTACACTGGAACGTTGAAGTCCTTCGACCGCCTGGCAGCACGGTCTGAAGAACTAGCCCTCGGACTGTCACTTTGCCGGACTGAGTCGGGCGTACCCAGATCATGCCCTGTATTCGGTCTTGCGGCGGTGGTGGTTGCCGCCAGGACACGCAGGATGGGCGTTTATACTATAAGACCGATAATGTCGCCTCGCCATTCCCAATCCCTTCCCACAATCACTTTTCCTGTATTTTTGCCTCCCAAGCAATTTCTATTTTGCATATTTCAAGCAGGCGTTGTGGCGTTGGTATGGACGATTGAGCTTCGACTCTGGAACCCCCCATATGAAACGCCCTGTCCCTTGTCTCGTCTCTGGTTTCATGTACTTGAGCCACCTACCTCGATACTTGGCGCCCATCTTGTGAACGTCAGAATCTCGAACTCTGCATCAATTCACGTCCATTACATCTGAAAAGAAGTAAAGGACATTAACTATACGTTTGTCTGGGTAGCATATAACGGACGGTGTGTTGAGAATCGCTCTCGCCGCTTTGCTGTCGGGGCAGAAGCACTCATCTCGACGATGCAGAAGCTTCTGCTTGTCATCGGGGCCGCCTTTGCCTACGCGATTTTCAGCTATGTGTCAGGGTTGCGGCGGAACATTGCTATCGCGAAGAAGACCAATTTGCCTTATGTCATTGTCCGTAAGTTAACCCCCCAAATCCATATCCTAGGACTTTGAAAGAAGTAGACAGTGAAGCGGCTTTTGGGGGTCAAAGAAGTCACTGATTCCCAGCACAACACGACGACGTTTGAAAGCTCACCACATACTGTAGCTTGCCACCAATTGGCGCGGCATTGGTTAGTGTTTGGCCATGCTTACGCTCGGATATTGCAATATTTCCCAAAATCCTGGTCAGAGAATTGGTTAGAGTAAGTTATGAAGGCGCGGTCTAAGTATGACTCTTTCACGTAACTTACAATCTCCAGTCTCATGGTTCCCGATGCACCCTATCATCTGGACTTCGAACGCTTTACCCGGCATGGCGACGTATTCCTATTTGTGTCTTCGGCATCCATAGTTGTCCAGGTAGCCAATGCCGAAGCCATCCGCCAAATTACGACACAAAGAGAAAAGTTTCCGAAGCCATGCCAAATCTATAGCATGCTGAAGCAATTTGGCGAGAACGTTGTCACCACGGAGGGCGCTGTCTAGAAGGCGCATCGCAAGGCTACATCCGCAACTTTCAACGAGAAGAACTCGGCGCTGGTCTTTAGAGAGATTGTTGTACAGACGAACGGAATGATTGGTACATGGGTCGACAGCCTTGGTAACAGAAGCGAACCGTTGACGACAATCTCGGCGGATATCACACGGCTCACCATCAATGTCATCAGCTACGTTGGATTTGGACTACGACTGTTGTGGCCTGGTCAGTCTCTGCCACCTGGTTCAAATGCGGCGGCAGCCAAATACGCCTCCTTGGACGCGCCGAAAGGATTCACTCTCTCCTTCGAGGACACTCTCGTGCAATTGTTGAACAATATTCTGATCCTTCTTCTACTCCCTCATTGGCTGCTTAAAATATTACCATTCAAGAACACTCGCATCGCCGCCGCAGCGTATCAAGACTATGTCAAGTACTTGGATGAGATGCTGAACGAAAAAATCGAGGCCGTGAACCGAGGATCAAAAGCTGAGGAGGGTATGGATTTCCTAGGCGCCCTTGCCAAAGGTTCCTTCAGTCCTGGTTCGAAGTCCGAGAAACAACTCTCGGGGAAATCCACGAAATCACCATCTCTGACTCGTGACGAGATCCTTGGAAATGCCTTTATCATGTTCGTCGCTGGTCACGAAACGTCTGCAAACACGATTCACTTCACACTGATCAACCTGGCTGCTAATCCAGCGGCGCAACGCAGAATCCAGAAGGATATCGATGAGCTCGTTGGTGACTCAGATTATTCGTCTTGGGACTATGAACGCTTGATTGGACCCATGGCGACAAGCGCGATAGGCGCTTGTATGAATGAAACTCTGCGCATCATTCCCCCAGGACCTGCTATTCTGAAACAAGTCACTACGCACACCGACCAAACTCTCAACATCGAAGGACGCGAATGCATGCTGCCAAAAGGAAGTCTCATCATAGTCCATGCTCTCATGGCACAAGACCCCAGATATTGGCCCTATGAGGAAAGCAAATTAAGACCAGGTCACGATGATTTACGGGACTACAAGCCGGAGCGGTGGTTCGAAACGCAGCCAGGCCCTCGTGGTCAGAACCAAGACGGCACTAAACCAGGTCGCCAACGGTCCGAAACTCCAGAGTCGAGCGGCTATGACAGTGATGATGGAATCGACCGCAAGCGTGAAGGTGACGCACCGTTCTTCCGACCGCGTCGCGGCGCTTACCTGCCATTCAGCGACGGTTCGCGGTCATGCCTCAGGCGACGTGTCGCGCAGGTTGAGATTATGACGTTTCTTCTAGTGTTGTTCCAGCGATACAGCATAGAGTTGGCCACGGATGCATGGGCCAACGAGGACGAAGTGCAAAGGATGGGCAGAGACGCCAGGGCCGATATATACAGGAAGGCACAGGCTGCTAGTCGGAAGACTCTGGGTCAAGCAGAGTCTGTCATCACACTGGGGCTGCAAGGGAAGACGGTTCCCATGCGGCTCGTCAAAAGGGGAGAAGAGAAGTTTGTGAACTGGATGACGGGTGCATGAGATGGATGGGCTATCTTGGTTCAGGGATTGAATTCATCAACGGGAAAGGAGTTCTGCATTACAATGGAGAAGTGGAGATACAATAAGAGACATTCGGAAGCACAATGACAGCATTTAGATATCATGTCCTAATAGATGGATCACAGAACCACATCAAGAACTCCTAGCGTCCACAGAGCATTTGGCAGTGTCTAGCAACAACAACACGATAATCAGAGTACACCATTTCCTGGACTGCAAGACTTTCCTTAAGAGTAGAATCTGCAAAAGGGACACGGTGGTCGTGATTGCTTCGTTGCGTTTGAGTGGTCAATCAGGCCAAGAGGCAATTTCCCGTGCAACTGGCGGCCCCACTGGCGACGTGACGTGAAATCAGTCGGTGGTGCGTGTTCGTGATGAAATGAGCGTGGAAGTCTTCATTTGGTGGGCGGCAGGCATTGGCATGGAGCAGGTCCGGCAAGGCTGAAGGCAGTTGACTGATGAGGACTGGAGGGCAGCGCTGGGCGATGAGAACAGAGTGAGAGTGAGGATGAGCAGACGACGAAACCCCAGCCACTCAATTTCTGGAAGTCTCAGCATCGAAGGGACTACCTAGCGACGCCCACCTGTGGTTCGACTCCGTTTGGTCTGTTTGCTCTTGCTACGCCAGAGGCCAGAGTCGGTCCCCCGCGTCAGTGGCTCCTTCCTTCCTTCGTGGCAGCTGGCACTTGGGTCCTGCTCTGGGTGGCCCAGCCGTGTGCTCTCGCTCTCCCTCTCCAGCCCGGCTAGCTCCTTCCCCAGGTCCAGCCCGCGCCCCGCCAGCCACCGCAACCCGCACGCCGCAAGAGGAGAGCTCGATGGGACCAAAACAAAACATAAACAAGACACTTGACTCTGCCCCCGTCACCCCGTCACCACCATAACAACCAGCTACGCCCCTCTGCAATACCCAATCTTCCCGTCATAGGCTTCGCCGCAATCAGACGACTGCAGAAAAAAAAGAAAAAGAAATCCGATTTCGAATCACGACGGTAGCCCGCTCTATCGCTCAAATTTCTTCGTGTCGTCACTTCTTTTTTTGAGAAATCCTACACGCACAACAACTGACCGCCGCTTTGTTGTTAATTGCGCGCCCGCATCAATTATACCCAAGCTTTTTGCGCGAATCTAATCCACCATGTCCGCACCTCAAACTAACGCCTGGTTGCGCGCGCAGCGCAAGGGCGAGCTCGTTGAACTTGCCGATAATGTCGGTCTCAAGAAGTAAGTGATTATTTTTTGATTTTCTTCTGGACACTGGTGTTGCTCAGCGCGCATCTTCCCGAGGAACATGGTTCTCTTTTGCGTTTGCTGGTGCGATGCGCGTCACGTTCGCGATGGCTCGGGCTAGACCATCGCGCAACAGCTTGATGCGACAACGACGAAATCATCATGTCTATGCACAATTAGAACAGGATAATCAGCTCGTGTAGCTGCTGTTCTTTTTGGCTTAATGCGATTCTTTCGTCACCGTTGGCATTCAATGCGCTGCATGCAATTGTGGACTACCTTTCGTGTATTGGCCGAAGTAAACAACAAACACAACAAGTTCCTGTGCTGACTCGCTGTTGCGCACGTAGCTACGAGGGCCTCAAGAAGAGCGAGCTCGA